>VMDO01030212.1:10243-21721 GCA_007922755.1 Pedetes capensis | reverse complement strand
CCCTCTCCCTTCCCATCCTTGGTCTTCAGGCCCCGCCCCCAACCTCCAAGTTGCCTCCAGGCCCTGTCCTCTTCCAGGTGTCCTAGTGCCCTCACACTAGGGTAGTCTCTAGGCCGGGTCCTTGCCCCTCCTCCCTGACCTCCCCACCTCCCCAGGCCCCTCCCCCACCTCCAGGCCCCGCCCTCACCCATGTAGCTGTACTGAGCTGCCCGGGGGTCCCCTGTGGTCTGGTTCAGGAAGCGTCCCCGGCCCGTGCGCATGTCGTAGAGGAGCGCGCCCCCGGACCAGTTGAAGGCCCCCACGGCTCCGAGCAGCACCTGGCCCTGCAGAGGACAGGGAGGGGCGAGGTGAGAGGGAGGAGCCCCGGGCCGGCGCAGCGAACCTTGCTGGGACCAGGGGGCTTCTGTGGCCAGGGACGCAGGGAGGAAGACTTGCTGGCGGGCACTGGGCTCCTGCCTGCTTCCCATGACCCTGTGGGGCAGCTGCGTGTCCAGACGCCGACCAGGGGCCAGATGTTGAGCGGTAGAGAAGTTACAATGGAGCAAGACAAAGCTATGGGCCTGGCGCCAAGGCCCGTGTGGTCAGCGAAGGCGCCGAAGTGCTCACCTGCGCCAGGCCCCGCCCCCACCTGCACAGGGTCCTCAGGGTGCCTCTCCCTGCCAGTAGGAGAAGTAGGAGCTTGGCTGTGCACTCACCTCCCCCCATCCCCCCACCTAAGGAGATGATGTCATCTGGTACCTAAGGGAATGACCCCTCCTTGAGCACAGAAGGCAAAATGACCTCCTGTTATACCCATGGCCGCTCTCCTCTACCTCGGTGGTCCCAAGGGGGAGCAGACAAGCCTCTCTTTATCCTCAGGCTGCTTCAGAGGCACCCCGCTGTGCCCAGCAGTGTGAGCCCCATGGGTCATTGGGCTTGTGGCTGAGGCTGCTGGGATGGAGTGGGCAACACACCTCGTCAAGAACCTGGGCGCTGAAGCCAGTCTGTGCCAGCTGGTACTGAAGGGCATCTCCAACTGTGCCTGCAAGATAAGCAAGCCAAGAGGCAGAGGGAGCCCTCGTCCTGGTGAGGTCCAGCTGAGCCTCGCACCCAGGGGTTGGAGTTTGGTATAATGGGAGTTGCATGGGGCTGAGAGCAGGGACCTGGGTCCTGCATTAGCAACTGTGGGGTGGGTAAGGAGGGCATCGGTTTCCCCCTCTGTGGTCTCCTGAGAGGAAGACCATGCCCCAGTCACCCTCGGTTCTCCAGTGCGGTATGGCAGGGCTTCACGGAGGTTCTGGGAGGCAGGGAGGCTCCGTGGGAGGCAGGGAGGTGGGAACGTGGTTCTGTCTGGAGATGAGCAGCTGAGGCTTGGGGAGAGGCTGGGGGGGACCCGGCTCGGGCTGGGTGGAGCCCTCACCTTCCGTGTGGATGATGTTCTGCTGGAGTTTGCTCAGCAGCCCGTCCAGGGCCGCGTAATTGGTCACCTTGAAAGCGTGCGTGTCGTCAGGGTCTGAGGCAATCAGCTTCAGCTCCCTGTCAGTCTTCGAGTTCTGAAATGCATTTCCCACCTGCAGCGGGCAGGGGGCGGGGTCAGTACCACCTGCCCTAGGAACCTTCTGGTGGGCCAGGGAGCTGTGGCCACTTTGGGAAATGAGCCCTCCACGGGAGCACTCGGCCGGGTGCAGGGCACAGGACGCGGGGACCAGCAGGAAGGAAGGGGTGTTTGTGACCAGAGGGTCCGGGCCCCCCAGCTCCTGGCTCTTACCCCGATGGCAAAACGCTCAACGCCCTGCATCTTTGGGGAGCTGATGACAGTCATGAGGTTGAGGGGGTCCTCAAATATGTCACCATCAGTGAGCACTACCATGATCTTTGATGCCTTTTTTCTGGAGCCATGACTGGGCGTGAAGATACTGTCTCTAATAATGGGAGAGAGAGCAAAGAGATCTTTCCAGAGAGCTGAGTGCACTCTGGGGAGCTTTTATTCACTGACCTTGTTTAGAGTTGGAGACATTAATAAGCCCTTCCAAGCAAGGCACAGAGAAGGGAAAGATGCCCCTTCTGTCACTATGAGGCGTCTGCCACCTAGGTGCCTTCCTCCTCACCTGCTGCCCACATACAGGGCCTAGACGGTGCTTGCATCAATCCCTTTTATGCATGTGCAGACATAGGGCTGATGTGAGAACCATGGGCAGTACTTACACAGCCCTTACTATGTACCAGGCACTATTATGTTAACTCATTTAATACCCACAAAATCCTACAAGGCAAAGACTATCATTATCCTCCTGTTGTTGTTGTTAGGTGCCATTGAGTCAGTATCCGACTCATAGTGACCCTCATAGGGTTTTCAATGGCTGACAGTTTCAGGATTGCCTTGGCGGTGGATTGCCAGGTCCTTCTCCCATTTTTGCGGTGCTGGGAATTGAACTTGGGACCTCAGAGACTGCAGTGCAGTGCTCTACCCACTGAGCTAAATCCCAGCCCCATCCTCCTGTTAGAGGGGAGGAAATCGAAGCACAGAGGTTGGGCGACTCGCCGAGGTCACACGAATACAGGCTGGGATTTGAACACAGGCAGCCTGTCCCCTGGGCACGGCTTCACTGCATTCGCAGGAGGACATCCTTAAAAGAACTTCCGGAGGCCAGTCCTGGGGTGTCAGCCCCACACCCCCTCAGCTGAGGAGAAGCCGGAACCCTGGCTGCCTCTCGGTTCTGGCTGCTGCCTCTAGGCACCATGGCAGAGCTTCCACCCGTGCTGCCCCCTGGCGCCCCACTCACAGGACGTGCTGCATGGCCGAGGCGGTCTTGGTGACGTTCCCCACTTGAGTGACATTCTGGACTCTAGCAAGGGAGGCCACCGCGTCCTGGCTGTCCCGAAGGTCAAACTCAGTCTGGATCACTTCCCCATACTGCACCAGGGCAAAGTTGCACTGCAGGGAGGACGGGGGAGGGCAGAGTCACTGTGTCCCACCACCCCACCCCTGAGAGGGCTCCCCTGAGGCGCAGGAGGAACCCACTGTCCACCTTGTCCCTGAGCAGGAGACGCCAAAGCAGAGGGAGTTCTCTAATCTCATGGGGTGAAGGAGGGTGTGGGATTCAGGTCTCTCCTGAGTCAGTGAATCCATGTCCCGGGGTACCCCCTCCATGTTGGCTGTGTGACTTGCTTTGGCCAGTGGGGCATGAGCGGATATGTGTGCAGGGTCTTGGCCTCTTGGACTGTGGTGCCATAGAAAGGCAGAGCTAGCCCAGGCTCAGGCCATCCAGCCCAGCCAACCAGCCAGAAGCCTTCAGGCAAGACCAATGGAAGACCTGCCTAGCTGAGCCCAGCCTGAATACCTGACCCTGAGAACTGTGAGCCAGTGAAGGGGCATCTGTATCAAGGCAGTGAGTTACGCAGACCTAGGTAAGTGATGGGGCTGGGATTTAGCTCAGTTGGTAGAGTGCTGCTCTGCAGTCTCTGAGGTCCCAAGTTCGATTCCCAGCACCACCAAATGGGAGAAGGATGTGGCAACCCACTCCCAAGGCAATCCCGAAACAGCCATTGAAAACCCTATGATGGTCGCTATAAGTAGACTCGACTCGATGGCACCTAACAACAGGTAAGTGATGGGTTGGGATTTAGCTCAGTTGGTAGAGCGCCGCTCTGCAGTCTCTGAGGTCCTGAGTTCGATTCCCAGCACCACAAAAATGGGAGAAGGATGTGGCAACCCACTCCCAAGGCAATCCCGAAACAGTCAGCCATTGAAAACCCTATGAGGGTCGCTATGAGTTGGACACAACTCAACGGCACCTAAAAACAACAAGGTAAGTGACGGGGGATGCAGGGCCACCCCAGAGAAGCCTACCTCAAAACACTTCTTGTAGAAGTTCCTCATCATGCTGGAGATGAAGTCCTTGGCCCTCTGGAAGTCATGGGGCTCGATGCTTCCCGAGCCGTCCAAGACGATGGCAATCTCTGTCCCTGGCCAGAACAAAGGAGCAGGTCAGGAGTGGGCATGGGCTCCGAGGCAAGAGTGAGGGCAGCACAGCCCACCTGGGGGCTCAGGCCAGAGAAAGGGCCAGAGAGTGAAGCTCCTGTCTCAGAGCAGAAAGAGCTAGAAATTCCTCTGCCTCTGAGCTGCTGCAGGGGCCACTGTCATCACTCTGGGCCTCAGTTTCCCCATCTTTAAGGTGGAGGGGGGTCTGGGATTTAGCTCAGTTGTAGAGCACTGCACTGCAGTCTCTGAGGTCCCGAGTTCGATTCCCAGCACAGCAAAAATGGGAGAAGGACCTGGCAACCCATTCCCAAGGCAATCCCGAAACAGTCGTTGAAAACCCTATGAGGGTTGCTATGAGTCGAATACTCAACAGTACCTAACAACAACAACAAGGTGGAGGGAGCACAGCTGGGACTGGTTGGGACTGTAGAATCCGGCCACTGCCCCCATCTCCCAGACCCAGCCCCACCTCGCCCCTGGAGACCGCCAGCCTGGGGGCTGCTCTGTGGGCCCAGATCTGCCCCTTCTCACCAGCCTCCTCCTCCTCCTCCTCCACCTCCTCCTCCTCCTCCTCCTCCTGCTCTGCCGACTCCAGGGCCCGGGCCCTCCTGGCTGCCTTCCCATCCTCCCCCAAGCTGCCGCCTCTGTTCCTGGAGCAGTCACCAGAGTCCACACGTGTTTCTGGATCCAGGAGGTCTTCTGGAAGGGACACAGATGGAGACTTGGATCCGGAGGCTCCGTGTTCCAGAGCAGGCTCACGCCCAGCTCCGCTCTGCCAGCCCTCCCACGAGGAACCGGAAGCCAGCTTCGCCCACGCTGGGCCTGAGCGTCTCTGCCCCTGCTGTGGGCTGACGCCTCTCCTTGATGGCTGAGCCATCCCTCTGAAGCTGTCCAAGGCCAGAGAGTGTGTGATGCTCACCAAGGCTGGAGAAGGAGACCTGGGCCCGTGGGCGCAAGTCGGGGGCCAGCAGACTGCAGGTGCCCGTGAGCTCTGGGCTGAGGCTGTGGGGTCGCCGGGCCTGCACCTGAATGCAGACCTGGGGAGGGGGAAGAAAGGGATCGGAAAGACGGGGCCAACCCCGTGCCCCCTGCCCACAGCCGCCCTGCTCTCCCATCCCAGAACTCAGCAGCTCAGCCGGGCAGGGGACCCAGGATCAGCCAGCTCACCCCTCACCAGGGGCAGGGGTCGGGGCTGGAGCTGCAGCTGGGGTCAGTGCGGGGTGGGTGTGGGGGACAGGCAGAACACCTAGGTCGGCCCTGGGGTCAGCACAGATGGCACCGGGAGACAGCAGGCCAGTGGGGACGGGTTGCAGCCCCAGGGCTACCCACAAGGGTCAGACCCTGCCTCCCCTAAGCCCCGCCTCCTGCGGCCTGCACACACTCACCAGAACGCCATGGTGGGTCCGGGCAGCCGTGACCCCTCGGTGCCTCCCCTTTGGGAGGGGCACATGCTCTGAAACAGTTAAACCAGGTAAGGAGGGAGGGGCGCTGGGAGGTGGCCCTGGGGTCCAGGTCAGAGGGCACAGGGCTGCCACAGTGAAGTCCCCATGAGCGGCCTCTGGAAGCCGGTGTGGGCCCAAGAACCAGCCTGGACACACCGAGGACTCAGTGTGGTCCCCATCTGCCACCTCCACAATGCCCCAGACACCGTCTCTGAGCCCCGCCCGTGCCTGCTGAGGGTGGGTATCCAGCAATGGCCTGACCCAGACCTCCTCCTCCAGGAAGCACTCCTGGATACTCGCACAGCATGGGGAAGTGTGCAGGAGCTGTGGGAGGGCCTGCCTGTACCCAGAGCCTCCTGGGAGAGCATTCCGTGTGCAAGCACGGGCAGAGGCAGAAGCGCGCCCTGTCCCTCCCACTGAGCCCCCCCAGACTGTCTAGTTGGGAGTTTTTGGTTTTCTTTTGTAAATTTTGAGATGGGTTCTAGCTAAGTAGCCAAGGCCGGCCTTGAAGTCACTACGTAGACCAGGCCGGTCTTAAACTCTCAGTCCTCTTGCCTCAGCCTCCTGAGCAGCTGAGATGACAGGCATGAGCCACAATACCCAGCTAGTGTCTGATTTTTGAGTCACAGAGTTCCCAGCCCCCCGGAGGGACGTGGACTCGTCTGGGCAGAGTCTCGAGTCTGCACAACACAGCACCTCTCACCAAGACAAGGCTTCCGCTCTGACAGCCAGCACTCGCCAGGACGTGGGAAACTCTAGGTGGACTGAGCGGGACAGGCGGATCTGGTTCACGCGTTCCTGCACGCGTTCATCTGAGTGCACTTCCTGTGCGCCTAACGAGTGCCAGACACCAGGGAGGCCGCAGTTGGACTGGCACGGAGGGTAGGGGGTGGATTCCACTGAGGCTGCCTGGGCTGGGGTTTGCATCTGCAGTGCCACCAACGAGAGACGTGACCTCAGCCGTACTTGCAACCAGAGGACTTAACCTCTCTGAACTGCAGCTTCCTTTCCTGCAAATGGCATGGTTCTGAGAATGGAAAATGAAAAGCTTGCCAGGTGCCGTGATGAAAGCCAGAAATCCTAGCGACTCTGGAGGCTGAGGCGGGAGGATCATGGGTTCAAGGCTAGGGGCAGCCTGTGCAACTTAGCAAGACTCTATCTCAAAATGAAAAATGGAGAGGGGCCTGGGGTTTGGCTCAGTGGTAGAGTGCTTGCCCAGCATCCATGAAGTCCTGAGTTCAACCCCCAGTACTGGGGGAAAAAAACCACCCACTCAGCAGAGAGCCAGGCAAGCTGTGACGGCGCAGTCAGCCACGGTGTGGCCTCGTTGCTAGGATGTCTTACGAAAAGCGGCAGTGGGGTGGCCTGGATATCAGTCGAAGGTGTACTTGGGGGCTTGGGCTGGTGTGACTGGCGGGGGCTCAGCAGGATTCCTGGGAGCGGGCTGACGTACCTACTGGTTGGCAGGTGAGTTTATCCTGAGTGAGGGAACACCGGTGCAGGGGCGCTGAACGCCTGTTGCTGCCAGGGCTGGTCACCAGGAGCCTGGGAAAGAGGGCGGACCGCAGAACTGAGCGGTGGGTGGCTCCTGTCTCCCCCGACTGCCAGCCGTATACCCCATGCCAGGCCTGCAGGCTTGCAGGTGGTCCACACCCAGGAGTGCTTTGCTGGGCCTCCGCTGCTGCAGAGCCCCGGAAGGACATGGTTAAAGGCACCCAGCTCGCCTGCTGCCCGCCTGACAGAGGTGGCACTTCTGGTAGTAAGTCAAAGCTGCTGACTGGTGGGGGGACCGGGAAGCCACCAGCAGAGCAGCTGGCTGCCTTGGGGCAGTGCGGCTCCCTGGTGGCCAGCCAGGGTCCTGGCCTCAGTGACAGCCCTTCCTGAAAGGGGCTCACGGCACCCGGCCAAAGGGTCAGGCAGACCTGAGGTCTGGGGTCTCTCGGGCCTCCCCAGAGGTGGGAAGCCTAACTGCAAACCTCTGTCCCCCGCCCCCATCCCAGAGCAGGAGAATGGCAGAGTCCAGCCTGAGCCCAGTGCCCTCACTGTCCGTGGTGGCGGAGGCTAGGGGCAGTCCAGATATGTGCGGGGTGGAGGCAGGCACTTGAGAGGGGACCCAGAGCCAGGCTTATAGCAGCGAGTCCCGTCCAAGGTCCCCACACTGGGGGCAGCAGGAAGCAGCGCAGACAGTCTGTGTCATGAAAGGTCCTCCTGTGGCTCCAGTGGGCTGGGGGATGGGCTGAGGGACGGGCCGAGGGAGGGGCAAGCCCTCACTCCTTCCTCAGCTCCCATCACCATCACCATATACACTTTAAAGCGATGAAACTCGCTCCCAAGTCTGCAGGGCTGACCGAACAGGTCCACACCACGTGTGGGCCTCACCCCAGCGGCTCAACACCCCCCAAGCCAACCTCTGCTCTCCGATGTGGCTCTGGCCAGGGTCACGTGGCCCCCTGTGCCGAGCCCCGTGGACCCCTTTCGACCCTTGACTTACTCCTCCGGGCGGCGTGGGTTGGGAGCGGGCCTCTCCTGCCCCTCAAATCCACGTCTGGAGCCCACCGCGCTCTCCTGCTCCCTCTCGGGCTCCTCTGCTGTCTGACGTCTAGATGTCACCAGGGTTCTGGGGCCTGGTCCTCCTTTTCTTGGCCAGCACCCTGTCCTTGGTGCTCCCTTCCAACCCCAAGCCTCAGGTCATCCACCCCTTACCCTTGCAGCCCCAGAGTGCCTCCAGCTGACCCTGGAGCAGCCAGCCATGCTCCAGTGAGCAGAGTAACAGCCCAGGATGTCCACGTCCTAATTCTCAGAACAGTGAACACGCCGGCTTCCCTGGCTGAGGGGACCTGGGAGATGTGATTAAATCAAGGACCTTGAAATGGGGAGATGGTCTCGGGCAGACCCTGTGCAATCACAAAGCTCCTTAGAAGAGGGAAGTAGGAGCCGGGCACGGTGGCGCACGCCTGTCATCCCAGCGGCTCCGGAGGCAGAGGCAGGAGGATCGCAAGTTGGAGACCAGGGGCAGTCTGCGTAACTTAGCAAGACCCTGTCTCAAAAAGTAAAAAAAATGGGCTAGGGGCGCAGCTCAGTGGTCCAGCACCCGCACAGCATGCAAGCGCGAGGCCCTGGGTTCAACCCCCAGTACCGAAAAAAAAAAAAAAAAGATGGAGGTAGGAAGGTTAGAGGCAGGAAAGATCTGCAGGTGCAATGCTGCAGGCTTTGAGCTTGGAGAAAGGCACGTGAGCCAGGGAATGTGGGCTGGGTCTAAAAGGCAAGGACAGGACCCTCCCCGCAAGCCTCCAGAGGCAGCACCGCCCTGCTGACTCTGGATGTTGGCCCCGGAGGACCTGGGTCTGACGCTGACCTTTACCCTGTAAGGTAACACCACGAGCCTGTCATGTAGCCACGAAAGTGGGGTAACGTGTTACAGCAGCACAAGGAAATGAGTACAGTCACCAGCCGCCAGCTGTGGGCACCCAGCCTCATGTCCAAGGCAGATCTCCTACCCTTGCCTGTCGGGCTCCTGCCTTCTCCCCGTCTCAGCAGCTGGCAGCACCCTCGCCTGCCTTGTCACTCGTCCCCACGGCCAAGCCGTCAGTCAGCCTTCCTGGTTGCTTCTGCATGATGTCTGCAGAGAATCTCATCCCCCACCTTCCCCCGAGCTTGGCTACCACCACCCTTCCTGGTCTACAGTAATGCCCTCCTGGCTTTGTTGTTGTTGTTAGGTGCCATCAAGTCGAGTCTGACTCATAGTGACCCTATGTACAGCAGATCAAAACACTTGCCGATTCTGTGCCAGGCAAATGATCTTATTTATGTTTAAGCCCATTGTTGCAGACACTGTGTCAATCCATCTGGTGGAGGGTTTTCCTCTTTTGCGTTGACCTGCCACTCTCCCAAACATGATGTCCTTCTCCAGGGATTGTTCTCTCCTAACTACATGCCTGAAATATGTAAGATGCAGTCTGGCCATTCTTGCTTCCAAGGAGCACTCTGGTTGCACTTCTCCTAAGACTGATCTATTAGTTCTTTTTGGCAGTCCATGGTATATTCAATAGACGTCTCCAGCACCATAATTCAAAAGCATCAGTTCTTTTCCTGTCTCCCTTGTTCAATGTCCAGCTTTCACAACCATATGATGCAACTTAGCTTGTTATAATTCACATCATCTCATATCTCTGCTTCCAGTGCTCTTACAAAAAAATCCAAGCACCTTCCTGTAGGCCCAGACTGTGCACCACGGACCACTCCATGCCTCAGACCTCCCCAGCCCCACAGAGAAAGAGCCCCAGGTGTGATAGGGCGGCACCCTGGGCCCTCCTGGCCTCAGCCTCCACAAGGCTCTTCCCTCTGCTTGGACCCCCTGCCTCCTCCGCGCCCCACGGCTGGCTCAGTCCCATTCCTGCAAGTCTCTTAACTCTCGCCTCCTCAGAAACACTTTCTCTGTTCCCTTCTCAGAGCTGCCCCACCTGCCAAGTGCTTCCTCACTATCTGTGTCCCCACTAAACAGCGAGTCCCTGAGGCTCTCATCTACCGAGTTCCCATGTAGTTCTCAGGGCCTGGAACAGTGCCTGGCACAGCGTGGGGCTCAGACAGAGCTGCTAAATGACTCAGCACAGGCAACAGTGAAGAGCTGAGCTGGGGCAGCGCAGAGGGGCGGAGGGCCAGGGGGTGCTGAGCCCCCAAGCTGGCTCACCCCTCAGCAAGCCCGTCCCCGTCGCTAGCCTTGGCCTTGGCTCTGGCTTTCACCTGCTTCTCTGCTCCCCGTGACAGGTAGGCTCCGAACCAGGCTCCGAACCAGACCTCACTTTGCACCTGTGCAGGCCTGGGCCAGCCTAGCTCCCTTGTTTTGGGGCCATTGGGCTCCGTCCTCCAGGCCATTCCTGCCCTGAATGCCTTTGACTTCCTTCCTGTAGAACCACCATAGCAGATACCAGCTCCTCAGGAACCTTCCCAAAAGAGGGGGCAACTTGACCCCCTCCAAGCACCCCAGGTGCCCTGAGTCCAGGTGGACGCCCATGCCCAGCCCCAGCCTCTGTTCCCACATTGGCCGTGAACTCCCAGAAGATCGCCATGTCCAGCTGCCCAGGCTGCGTACTGCATTTCCCTAACACTCCTGTTCACACTGCAGTCACACAGGCCTGTGGCGCAAGGCCCAGGCAAGCTGCCTCTGCTTTCCGACCCTTTCATCCGCTGTGGCTGGTGGGCTCCAGGGTTGCTGACTGGCAAGCCGGCTAAACCCCAGGTGCTATAGTCCCAGCACCCCTGGTTCCCCTCCCGCCCTCTCCAGCTCTAACTGTCCCCCGCCTGGGGCATTCCCGCACCTCCTGGAGAAGACCTGCTCTACGACCGCCCCGCATCCCTGCAGCACCTGCACCCACGATGACGCCCCCTCGCTCTGCCATACTCTAGGGAGAAAGCGCGAGGGAGCGGAAGGCCAGGTCACCCTCGCGTGCACGGAGCTGGGGGCACCGGCTCCCCTCTCTCTATGGCTCGGGCCGCCCACCCGTGCATTTCCTGCCCCACGTAGCAGACTTTGGTCTCCGGAACCCGGAGGTGCCTCCACCACATCCTCCCTGGCAGTGCAAACCCGCGAGCACCTCTGCCTCAGCAGGGGCTCTCAGCCCCCTCAACTCCCCAACCATCGGCGAGCTCCCAGCCCTCTGCACCAGGGCCAGCACACCCTGTCCTGTGTCCCCAGGAACCCAGGACACCCCCACCACACACCCTGTCCTGTGTCCCCAGGTACCCTGGACACCCCCACTGCACACCCTATTCTGTGTCCCCGGGTACCCTGGATGCCCCCACCACACACCCTATTCTGTGTCCCCGGGTACCCTGGATGCCCCCACCACACACCCTATTCTGTGTCCCCGGGTACCCTGGACGCCTCCACTGCACACCCTGTCCTGTGTCCCCGGGTACCCTGGACGCCCCCACTGCACACCCTGTCCTGTGTCCCCGGGTACCCTGGACACCCTCACCACACACCCTGTCCTGTGTCCCTGGGTACCCTGGATGCCCCCACTGCACACCCTCTCCTGTGTCCCCGGGTACCCTGGATGCCCCCACCGCACACCCTAT
>VMDO01030212.1:0-10143 GCA_007922755.1 Pedetes capensis | reverse complement strand
GTACCCTGGATTTCCCCACCGCACACCCTGTCCTGTGTCCCTGGGTACCCTGGACACCCCCACCACACACCCTGTCCTGTGTCCCTGGGTACCCTGGACACCCTCACCACACACCCTGTCCTGTGTCCCTGGGTACCCTGGATTCCCCCACCGCACACCCTGTCCTGTGTCCCTGGGTACCCTGGACGCCCCCACCGCACACCCTGTCCTGTGTCCCTGGGTACCCTGCATGCCCCCACCGCAGTTGCCATCACTCCTCTCATCGGTTGACTTGCCTGTGTCCCTCATGAGCCCCAGAGCTGCACGAGGGCAGTAACCATGTCTCCTTCACTCTCACCCCTAACCCTCTCCTGGCACTGAGCAGATGTTCTGTAATCCATGCTGGGTGCTTGATTGAAGAAGCGAACCTCACCCCGCCCCTTGCCTCTTTAACCTGCTCATGGAGACCCACGGAGCCAGCCTCAGGCCCAGCCTCCCATCACCAAATGCTAGACTTGGGGTGGAGGTCAGGCCAGGAGCTGACGCCACAACCCCAGCACGGACAGAGTTTGATCTCCAGTAGTGGAGATTTTATGACTTATAAGCCATTTGGGTTTAGCTCAGTTTGGAGAGTGTTGTGCTGCATGCTCCGAGGCTCGAAGTTTGATCCCCAGACCCACAAAAATGGGAGAAGGACCTTGCAGCTCACTCTTGAAACAATCCCAAAGCAGTCAGCCATCAAAAACCCCATGAAAAGCAGAGAAGAACTGGCATAGAGCTGGGCATGGCACAGGGTCGGGAGTGTTTTCTTCTGTTGAACATAGGGTCATTATGAGTCTGACCCAACTCGACTGCACCTAACAACAACAACATTACAACATTTTCAACTTTAATATTGGTATTTTAGTTAGTGTTCTCAGTTATAAAGCAACAGATTAAGGCCAGTGGTCACCAGACTTGTCACTGTACAGACAAGGAAGCCGGGTCCAGAAGAGGGTCAAAGCCTGCTTGGCTGGTGGGATCCTGGCCCTAGGGCAGGGCCTATGAAGCTGCTGTGGGAGTGGCCACTGACGCCCATCCTCCACCACACAGGCAGCTCTGCTCCGCCAGGGAGTTTGAGTCCCTCCCTGGCTCTGCCCAATGCCTGTCTGGACGCTAGGCTCACGTGTGCATGGAGGTGTAAAGCAAAGCCTTGGGCTGCAGATGTGGCTCAGCGATAGAGCAATGGCTTGGCCTGCACGAGGCCCTGGACCTCATTCTCAGCACCACAGAGAAAGAAAAAAGAAAAAGAAAACCCTGACCACTGACCAGAAACTAGGCAGCAAGGGTGGGAGGGGGAAGGAAGGGCCTGGGGCTGGGCCAGAGCCTGACTGAGTGGCTAGGCAAGTTCAGAAAAGGCCCTATGGCCATGATAAAAAAAAAAGAAAAAGAGTGAAGAAGAGGAACAGTGGATTTAAATCAGACTCACAAGACACAGCACCCGGCGGTACGTGAGCCACAACCAGATCCTGACTTGAAAACAGCACGGCTTGGGGGTGCAGCTGCACAGTGGAGCATCTGCGTAGCAGGCAATAGGCTTGGGCTGCACCCTCAGCACCACAAAAAGATAAATAAATAAAATAAAAAAGGCCTGAGCTAAAAGAACCCAGCTGTAATCATCATTTCCATGACAACACACATTGGAATGGCCCTCAGCTCTCCCGACCCTTCATTCTAGACCATCCTTTAAATCTACACACGTTCTTGTCAGTGTTTCCTGACTGCCAGAGGACACATCTGACTCATTTGCTTACTGTCTGAGCCCTTCAGGCAACATGGACGCCTCCTGAGTCTTCTTTCCTGAGGGTGCATCTGTCTGCTTTGCTCTCCACTACACCTCTAGGATCTGGCACCTAGTAGGGGCTCTATGGGGCTTTAGCTCAGTTGGTAGAGCTCTGCTCTGCAGTCTCTGAGGTCCCGAGTTCAATTCCCAGCACCGCAAAATGGGAGAAGGACGTGGCAACCCACTCCCAAGACAATCCCCAAACAGTCAGTCATTGAAAACCCTATGAGGGTCTCTTTGAGTTGGACTCAACTCGACGGCACCTAACAACAACAATAACAGGCGCTCTATAGCCTGCGGCATCTGATCCCCGTCAGATCTTGGAAGCTAAGCAGGATTGAGCCTGGTTAGTACTTGGATGGGAGACCCTGTGGGAACACCAGGTGCTGTAGGCTTGGGAGAAGGACCTGGCAACCCACTCCCAAAAATCAATCCGCCATTGAAAACCCTATGAATGGCAGAGAATCACTGACAATAGTGTTTCGCCTGTTTTACATAGGGTCACTATGAGTCGGACACAGACTCAATGGTACTAACAACAACAACAAGGGGCTCTATAAAGGACCACTGGGATAAATGATGCCTGGACTTTTTTATCCCATAATACATTTCTAGGTTACCCAAATTGATAACCACAGTGTTGTCTTCACCAATTTGACCTGTTACAAAATCCACACCTTATTTTTCCCATTGTCCCAATGATGAATATTTCTCTTCTTTCACTCTTACAATCAGTGTTTTTACATCTGAAGGCTAGGGGGTTTGGCTAAGCAGCAGAGCACGCACTTAGTATTCTTGGGGCCCTGGGTCCAGTCCTCAGCACAACTCGTGTAGGGGGTGAACCTATGGGCTACATGAGACAGCATGTGCTTAGGATGTGTGAGGCTCTGAGTTCAATTCCAAGCACTAGACTAAAAAAAGAAAAACAACTTTATTTAGCTATTTATTTATTTACGTTTGATTGAGCCTGAGTCTTTCTTCCTTTCTTTTTTCCTTTTTTTTTTTTTTTTTTTTGTAGTACTTGGTTGTTGAACCCAGGGCCTCACACAAACTCTGCAAGTATTCTACCACTGGGCTGTAACCAAAGACCATTTTTTCTTTCCTTTTTTTTTTTTTTTTTTTTTTTTTTTTTTTTTTTTTTGTGGTACTGGGGGTTGAACCCAGGGCCTCACGCTTGCATGCTTTGCAAGTGCTGGACTACTGAGCTGCACCCCCAGGCCATTTTTTTACTTTTTGAGACAGGGTCTCTCACAGTTATGCAGACTGCGTCCCGAACTTGCGATCCTCCTGCCTCCGCCTCCCGAGCCACTGGGATTTCAGGTGTGCACCACTGCGCCTGGCTCCCTTCTTTTCTTTTGAGACAGGGTCTCACTAAGTTATGCAGGCTGCCTCTGGTCTCAAGCTCGTGATCCTCCTGCCTCAGCCTCCTGAGTCTCTGGGATAAAAGGCATGCACCACCTTGCCCAGCTATGGGCCTGAATACTTCTCTAGGGCTGATATCTGAGGGGCAACTGCTGAGTCAAAGGCCACGTGCAGCAGTTGTACCTGATATGGCAGCACCGCTGTCTTGGCGGTGACGTCAAGCGTACTCCCCACAGTCCCACATGATGATGTCCTCACCCACATAGTGCTGTTGCATTTTACATTTTTGTTTACTTAATAGGCAGGGGGAATACAGATGATAATTTCAAAATATAACATAATGTTTACCAAGCCTTAATTTGGCCAGAAGCTGCACATTGCTGTTGTTGTTATTGTTGTTGTTGTTTTTAGATGCCATCAAGTCATGTCCAACTCATAGCATCCCTCGTGGGGTTTTCCACAGCTGACTATTTTTCCTTGCAGGATTGTTTTGGGAGTGGATTGCCGTACCTTTCTCCCAATTTTGCAGTGTGGGAGATGGAACTTGGTTCCTCAGAAAGCGCAGAGTGAGCGGATCGCGGTGGCGCATGCCTGTAATTCCAGTGGCTTGGGAGGCGGAGGCAGGAGGATCGCAAGTTCGAGACCAGAGGCAGTCTGTGTAATTTAGCGAGACACTATCTCAAAAAGTTAAAAAGTGGGCTGAGGGAGCAGCTCAGTGGTCCAGCACTTGCAGAGCATGCAGGCGCGAGGCCCTGGGTTCAACACCCAGCACCGCAAAAAAAAAAAAAAAAGGAAAGAAAGAAAAGAAAGAAAGCACAGAGCAGCGCTCTACCCCTGACCTAAGCCCCAGGCCAGAAGCAGCATAGAGCCCTTTATGTGCGGTATCTCGGGTTGTACTGGCAACACTCTCCGAGGAAGGGAAAACGCCATCTCCACTGTGGAAAGGAGAAACTGAGGCTTGGGGCTGGGCCCCCTCCTGAGGCCACTTGGTGAATAGAGTGCAGCCAACCCCCAAACCTGTGGCCGGCCTCCATCTTTAGCTCTCAAGCCTCATACTTTCCATTTCTCTTTGATTTTTTGGGGGGGACAGTGTCAATTTCCAGATTTCCTACACGGAGCACGTTACTTCTATAATGAAAGAGACTCCGTGACCTTGATTTTAAAATAGTGCTTTCACTCCCCTCCCCAGGCAGCGGAGCAGGGGCCCTGGCTCTGCACGCCGGCCTGGCCCCGGCCCCTCTTTGGACCGCTCATCCTTCTGCAAGTGAAAGGGGTCTGCCCAGGCCGTGGGGTGGGGGTCACAGCCTTCTCCAGGCTGAGCCAGCAGCAGCTCAGTCTCCCCGCAGGCGCCCCAGGCCCCACCCTCCCACCCTCCACGACCACTCACCATGTCTGGTTGGTGCTGGGGTCTTGGTGCAGAAGGGAGCTGAGCACGAAAGGCGCATCTCCCTCAGCGGTGACCCAGGGCCGGGTCACGTCCACGTTGAAGGCCCCGAGCGGGCCCAGGCCTGTGGGCAGAAGAGGCACACTGGATGAAAGAGGGACATTGTGAGGCTGGGGCCGGGGCTTTCCTCCCATTGTCTCATCAGATCCTGGGGCGACAGTATCCTCACTTTACAGATGAGAAAAGTGAGGCCCCCCAAGGGTATTTTCCCCATGGAGCAAGGGTGGATGCAGTGTCTGACCGAGCGCTTCTGAGCCCTCCTCAACCCAGGAGCCTTCCGGAAGCAGCTCGCGGCCTGCTGCGCACTTTTCTACCTGTGTGGGCAAGGACGCTTCAGCGTTAAGACAGACTGAGCCCCCAAAGAAGACCTGCGCGCACACTGCACCCACCTTCAGTGACCCAAGAGAAAATGTACCCTAAAAAATACCTGCCTGAGCACATGTCATAGTGTTTGACCTGTTAACAGCCCCAAACCAGAAACAACCCAAACACCTTTCAGTAAAGAGGGGGCAGGCTGGCGGAAGACGTTCCCACCGTGGACTGTGGACCAAGGCGCGTGGGAGCAGAGAGGGATGAGCAGCGGCACACAGTGGTGACACACAGGGTGAACCCCGAAACATCATCGAGTAAAAGCAGCCTCACAGCAAAGGCAGCTATGAAGGATCCCATTGACACGATGTCGTAGAACCAGCAAACTTAATCCACTAAAGAAACTGCCCAGAAGGAAAAGGGGCTGGGGATTAACTAAGGAAGGAGCTTTCTGGAGTGACACAGATATCCTGTATCTTGGCAGGAGCTGAGATTACAGAACAATTAGCTATTAAAAGCCCTATGAACAGCAGAGAAATGCTGTCAGATATAATGCCAGAAGATGAGCCCCCCAGGTTGGAAGGCACTCAAAAGACAACTGGGGAAGAGTTCCCTCCTCAAAGCAGACTCAATCTTAATGAGGGGAAGGGAGTAGAGCCCCAGGGACCTCCATTTGCTGATGTGGCATGACTCAAAATGAGGAGGAATAACTATAAACATCCATTAATAATTGGAACATGGAGTGTACATAGTATGAAGCTAGGAAAATTAGAAATAGTCAAAAGGGAAAATAAAATGCATACACATCGACATTCTAGGCATCAGTGAGCTAAAATGGACTGCCATGGGCCATTTTGAATCAGATAATCATATGGTCTACTATGCCAGGAATGACAGATTAAAGAGAAGTGGGGTTGCATTCATCATCAAAGAAGACATCTCAAGATCTGTCCTGAAGTACAATGCTGTCAGTGATAGAATAAGGTCCATATGCCTACAAGGAAGGCCACTTAATATGACTATTATTCAAATTTATGTGCCCATCACTAAGGCCACAAATGAAGAATGGGAAGATTTTTACCAGCTTCTGCAATCTGAAGTAGATTAAACATACAATCTGTTTAATGCACTGATGCACTGATAACTACCAGTGACTAGAATGCAAAAGTTGGAAGCAAAGAAGTCTCCATAGTCAGAAAATATGGCCTTGGTGACAGAAATGATGCTGGAGATCGCATAGTAGAATTTTGTCAAACCAATGACCTTCTCATTGCAAATACATTTTTTCACCAACATAAACTGGAAGTTACCAAATGGAACATACAGGAACAAAATTGACTACATTTGTGGAAAGAGACGATGGAAAATCTTAATATCAAAAGTCAGAACAAGAACAACTATTAGCCGTGGATCAGACCATCAGTTGCTCATATGCAGGCTCAAACTGAAATTGAAGAAAATCAGAACAAGTGTATGAGAGCCAAGGTATGACCTTCAGTATATCCCATATATCCCACTTGAGTTCAGACACCATCTTAAGAACAGATTTGATACATTAAACACAATGATAGAAGACCAGATGACTTGTGGCATGACATCAAAGACATCATTCATGATGAAAGCAAAGGTTATTAAAAAGACAGAAAAAAAGACCAAATTACATGTCAAAAGAGACTCTGAAACTAGTCCTTGAATGTCAAGCAGCTAAAGTAAAAGGAAGACATGATGAAGTTAAAGAACTAAATAGAAGATTTCAAAGGGCAGCTCAAGAAGACAAAAATCTGATATTACAAAGACGTGCAAAGAGCTGGAGATAGAAAACCAAAAGGGAAGAATACGCTCTGTGTTTCTCAAGCTTAAGGAATTGAAAAAAGTCAAGCCTCAAGTGGCAATAGTGAAAGATTCTATAAGGAAAATATTAAGCAACACAGCAAACATCAAAAGAAGATGGAAGGAATACACAGAGTCATTATAACAAAAAGAATTGGTGGGTGGTCAACCATTTCAAGAGGTTGCATATTATCAGGTACCTGTACTGAAGGACAAAGTGGAAGCTGCCTTGAAGGAAGTGGCAAAACACAAGGCTCCAGGAATTGATGGGATACCAATAGAGGTGTTTCAACAAACATATAGCACTGGAGGTGCTAACTTGTTTATGTCAAGAGATTTGGAAAACAGCTACCTGGCCAACTGTGCATATATTTGTGCCTATTTCCGAGAAAGGGGATTCAACCAAATGTGGAAAGTATCAAACAATATCATAACACACAAGTAAAATTTTGCTAATGATCATTCAAAAGCGACTGCAGCAGTATGTAGACAGAGAACTGCTGGAAAATCAAGCTGGATTCAGAAGAGAGTATGGAACCAGGGTCATTCTTGCTGAAGTCACATGGATATTGGCCAAAATCAGAGAACACAAGAAAGATGTCTATTTATGTTTTATTGACTTTGCAAAGGCATTTGGCTATGTGGATCACAATAAATTATGAATGACATTGTGAAGAACGGGAATACCAGAGCACTTAGTTGTACTCATGAGGAATCTATACATGGACCAGGAGGCAGTTGTTTGAACAGAACAAGGAAACACTGCCTGGTTTAAATTAAGAAAGGTGTGCATCAGGGCTCTATCCTTTCAGCATACCTCTTCAATCTCTATGCTGAGCAAATACTCCAAGAAGCTGGACTATATAAGAAGAATGTGGTATCAGGATGGAAGAAAGACTCATTAACAACCTGCGTTATGCAGATGACACAACTCTGCTTGCTGAAAGTGAAGAGGATTTGAAACATTTACTGATGAAGATCAAAGAACACAGCCTTCAGTATGGATTGCACCTCAACATAAAACAAAAATCTTTACAACTGGGTCAGTAGGCAACTTCATGATAAATGGAGAAAAGAGTGGCTCCTGGACCCGTTTCATAAGTCAGCCAGGTTGGAAGAAAAACAGGAAGTCAGCAAAATGCCCAGAGAAGAACTGAAAAGCAGGAACTACTAGCTTGTTACAGGCACGAGTGGGGGCCTTCTTTCTCCCTGTTTTACCACCTGTGTAACTAATAGAGCAGACTTGACCCCCCTAAGCAAAGTCCAGTCCCACCTGGGCACTGGAGGCACCTACCCCTCTGGCCCGGAGCACCCTCTCCTGGGCACACTCTCTGCCCCTCCACCTATGGCCTGCAGACCGGCTGCATGTCCTGCCTCCAGGCCTTAGCCTAAGCTGCTCCCCCCATCGTGCATGTCCCCCTCCCCAGGCCCCTCTTCCTGGCACCACAGGCTTTGCTGTCCTGTGCAGACACCCAGGAGCTGGTCCAGACCGGAGCCTTCTCCACGTCCCGTGATGTCCGACTGGTTCTGACTAAACCCTGCCATGACCAGAGTGATCTGTGATCAACCTGGTCTTCCACAAACTGTGATCTGCTATGAGTCATCCACAACAATCGCCAACCACACAGCCCAGCTCAGCCCGGGCCCAGGCCCAGAGGGGCACCCAGGAAATGTCAGGACAGGCCTGGGTCGCTCCTCTTCACCCCACTTCTATGTCCATTTTGGCTTTGTTTACCCGAGGGACATTGGCCCAAGATCCCTGAAAGGGTGGGAAGGCAGAGGGAGCAAACAGAGGAACCATGACAGCCCCTCTCCCAAAGCCCCACGTCTTCCAGGCACCACCCTGTGGGCCAAGGCTCAGAGCGGTGGAGGGATTGCTCATGGGCCTTCATTTAATTGAATATTTGTGTCTGGGTCCAGGTTGCCTGATTCCAAAGCCTTTAGCAAACCTGGAACGATTGAGGGGCTGGTGAACCAGAAAGCAGGGTCACAAATGACCTGGGGAGCCGATCGGGCCCCCCCTGGCGTGGCCCCCCTGTGCTGGGAGCTCCGTGCTGGGGCAGAGCCCTGCTCTGGAGTGGTAACGAGGTCAGCCGGTGGCCCGTGGAGCGGGTGGGTGGCAGGGTGCAGCCATGCTCAACATCTGACTTTTGCTCAGGCTGTCCCAGATCACATAACCACCCCCTTCCTCTCACTCGTCATGGAGACTCACACAATAGCACGGCCCTTGGCAGACAGTCTGGGGTTCGAACGCTCACTCTGCTGTGGCTGTCACCTCGCTTTGCTTCCCACGTCTGTGAGCCAGGCCACGCAATGTGCAGATGCTGGTGAGAGAGGCTGTGACCACAGGCGAGGGTGCAACCACCAGGGAAGGCCCCACTCTGCGCCTCCTGCCCTCCCCCACCGTCAGACAGACAGCCCTGGGAAAGCAGTGTCTGTCCCCAGGCCACCGCAGGGTCTGCTGAGTCAGACTCAGCAGCCTTCATTCTGCCGGCCCCAGTCCCGGCCCCGCCCGTCTCCACAGCTCTGCATGGAGATGCCCAGTCTCACTGGACCACACTCAGCACCTGATCACTCCCCACCAACTGAGGCTGCCGCACAGCGCGTCCGCGGCCACGTCCACACATGCACAGGCTGCAGACGGGACTAGACACCAGTCCTGCTGTCCTGCCACCTGGCCTAGCAGGCTTAGCAGGCCTTGGGGAGGGCCGTGAGCAGAACCATGCGCACAGCGCCAGCCTGGAGGAGCCACTCGGGGCCCACGTCCTCAGTCAGCCTCTACCGGGGACAGAGCCGCCCTGTCTTACCCCAAAGCCTCCTCGCCCCCCAAAGCCCCCAAACTATCTGACAGCAAGGGTGGCCAAGGTCTCAGGTGCTGCCGCGTGCTGGCGGGCTCTATGCCTGCCTCATCTTCCCCTACGTACTCCCGTCTCCTCTGCCTCCCTGACACCGGGGACCAGGGCCTGGCTGCAGCCTCTTCATGGGCCTTTGCCCCCCATTCTCCCGGGCAGCATCTCCACACACTGGCTGGCTGCCACCACCTGCCCAGGACCTTCAGTGACTCCTTGTTGCCCTCCTGTGGCACCCTGGGCCCTCTGCTCCTCACACTGCCACCAAGCTGCCCGCAGGACCCCATGGTCCCCATGCACAGATATGCCCAGACATCCCTTATAGGACACCCCACACCCCACACCACACACTCCCCACTACCCGTGTATTCCTGTACCTGCCACACACACCTCACGTGCATCCATATACCACACACCCGTCCACACCCCACAATCCTGACCTCCCCTATACACACCTCACATGCATCCATATACCACACACCCGTCCACACCCCACAATCCTGACCTCCCCTACACACACCACATGTGCATCCATATACCACACACCC
>VMDO01030211.1:0-21602 GCA_007922755.1 Pedetes capensis | reverse complement strand
ATACACACATATATACATATATATACACACACAAAAACACACACACATATATTTATATATATATATATATATATATATATATATATATATATATATATATCCATGTTAACCATGTTTAATTTAGATCAAGGACATTTTGTGGATATAAAAATTAGCAACATGAGGAATCATAAGTTTCTATAAAATGAAGAAAATGTTTAGAAATCAAATCAATGAATCTGTAATTTTTAAAATTAAACTTGATACTTCAACTTCACCTTAAATGTCAATTTCTGAAAGGAGAATTGGAGCATTTCATTGATAAATGGAGTAAATTTTTTCATTGTTCTCCATTTTTAGTTTGACAGTTATGGAAGTGCACAATTCATCTCTGTTTTTTAATAGCACCTGTTCAAAGGAAAGTAGCTGGTTGACCTGCTCTCTCTGCTGTCTTTGGATTATAAAAACATTCACATCATCATCATTCTCCCCAGGCTGTTACATTGTATGACCAGAGGCAATGGGGCTCCTAAAACCCGGCAATTTCTACACAACTCAGGTCTTCTATAACTATTGTCTTTGCTCTGGGGCTACTCACTGCTCGGGCAAAGACTTCCTCATTGCTTCTTTGCAGCCTGAAGCTCTAACTGCATAATCCTACCTTCTTCTTCCTGTCTCTCTACGGAACTCAGATTTATCTTGTGTGAAGGTGATGCTTGCCTAGCTCTGTTTCACCTGTCCTCTTCACAAATGATCTCTTGCACAAATAATTCCATTTTAGTACCTAGTTTTCAAAAGACCCAAGTGTTCTATGATACAGAGTCTTTTCTATGTTTTGACAATTCTTTATTTTATGTATTATAAATTTCTGTGTATATATATGAATTGTACGTAATTAACAAAAATCTCTTGCAGCATACCGCCTTATGTGAAATTACTACTCTCCTGAGGTAAATATATTTTAAAAATTCTAATATGCTTTTAAAGCCATCACTTTTTTCCATTTAATATTTTTTTCTCATTTTTCTATTTATTTCCCTTTGTGGTAGATACTTTATTCTTACATATCTCCATCATCCCAATATCTTATTTTATCATATCAATACTCAAAGTTTATGGGACCATATAAATATTACTCATAGCTGAGCCATATAATGTGCCATGATTGAATTACTTACTTACTTTTTGAGTTTCCTAAAAGTAACTTTCCAGTATTGTTATTCACATAGATTTTTATGGGTCATTTTCATGTTTCTCTTGAAACTCTTGTTAAGAAGAGTTCAAATTCTCTCAAAACATGTCATGTCCCTTGACAATCTGTCAATTTCATCTTCTGTGTTCTTAGCAGCATCTTCCCTGGAGCCTGTCATTCCCTTACTTCCATCAGGACTGGCTATGTGTTGATTAACACCATGTGAGTAAAACTCTAGACTCTCAGTTATCAACATCATGAGAATTCCCCTTATATCACTTTTGGAAAGGCATTCTTGTATTCATTTTGTCTTTAGTTCCTTATGTAGGTAGAGCACATTAGTAAATTCCTGAAAGACAGTGCATAGTACATATATATATATATATATATATATATATATATATATATATATATATTTCAGGTGCCCTCAAGTTGGGTCTGACTCATAGCAACCCTCATATGGATTTCAATGGCTGATTGCCATATATATGGGAAGGACATGGCATTCCACTCCTGAGGCAATATATATGCATACATTTGATATATTTCATTTCTGAATAAACCTTTCTTTTGTGTTTTGTTTCATTTAGCTTTGTTTATAGTCCAATTAGCATAATTTTCAAGATTGTAAATAATTTTTACCTAAGTATTTTGCTTCTGTTTTTTTTTTTATTTTTTTATTTTTATTTTCTGTACTAGGGAGTTGAACTCTGGGTCTTCAGCATGTTTGGTGAATGCTCTACCACTGAGCCACACTCTTCACCACTGCTCTTTTTTTCTTCATTTTGAGACAGATCTTTCTAAGTTGTAAAGGCTGCCTCTGGTCTTAAACTTGTGATCCTCCTTCCTCAGCCTCCTGAGTCTCTAAGATTACAGGAATGCATCAAAGAACTGGGTTTTCCTTCAACATTTGATAATACGTTCTCAGTATCTTTTAGAACATACTTAGACTATTAAGAAGATTGAAGACATTCAAATTATTATTATTATTATCGTTGTTGTTGTTGTTACTATTATTATCTTTATTGTTGTTATTACCTGAGATATTTTGATTTTTACACTAGAGAACAGTTTTCTTATTCACTGTTATGGAATTTCTTGATTATTTGTACTGGAGTAGGTCTGTATCAATTGTTCTGGGACCTCTTGGTCTAAAAGTTCAAAATCTTGTAGAGAATTCTCCTGTTAAATCATTTCACAATTTCTTCTAATTTTGTCTTTATTTTATTTTTTGTTTTTATATTTCCAACTTTTTGAGAGAGGTTTAAAATATTACTTTCAAATTTTGAATTATTTTATTTTCAGTTTTGGTATTCTTTAAAATGAGACTTCTTTCGGTCTCTGAATATTTGGGAATGGGGTGGAAAGGGGCAGGTAGTACTGGAGATTGAAGCTTGGACCTCATATGTGGTAACCATGTTCTCTACTTTTGAATTATACCTCCATCCCATGGTATTTTTTACCTTTTTAAAAAATAAATTATTCTTGTATCAAGAATGCAATATATGTGTGTGTGTGTGTGTGTGTATGATATCTGTCTATATCTGTGTGTGATATCTATATCTATATCTATATCTTTATCTATATATCTATCTATATATGTATAGATAGATAGATAGATACAGCCATAATCCTATGGCATCTGATCCCATCAGATCTCAGAAGCTAAGCAGGGGTAGGCCTGGTTAGTACTTGGAAGGGAGACCACCTGGGAACAGCAGATACTGTAGCCTTGGGAGAGGGACACAGCAACCCACTCTCAAAAATCAATCCACCACTGAAAACCCTATGAATAGCAGAGAAACATGAACTGTTTTGCCTGTTGTATGTAGGGTCACAATGAGCCAGACACTGATTGGACAGCACTTAACAACAACAACATGTATATGTGTGTGTATGTATATATGTATATGTATATGTGTATATATATGTATATATGTATATACGTATATGTATGTATGTATGTATATATGTATTTATATATGTATGTGTGTATGTATATATATATGTTATGTATGCCACATTCTTGATATAAGAAGAATATATGTATGTAATTGTAATTCTTTCTTTTAAATTTCATTCTATCTCCACAGTATATTTTGATTATCTTTTGTTTTGTACTTGTTCATTATTTGTGTTACAGAGAGAATTTTCGATAGTCTCTGGTAGCTGTTGCATAAAAGGTCATATTTAAAGAAATATATTGAGTAGAAGAATTGCTTATCCAAATTACCTACTTGGAGTTAGTTAATTTTCATATGTCTTTTTCCTTAGATTGGTCAATTTCCTCAGAAGTCTTCTCTAATTTCTTACTTGGGATATTAGTATTTGTGGACCCAGTGGGGAAAAGGAACTAATTTTCTTATCGTTCAGTGTCAAGTTTCTCACTCCCTTTCTCCCTGCATGGTATGATACACCATATGCTTAGTCTGGGTTCTCTAGAATTAGAGTCCTTTTGAAGGGGAGTACTAAGACTTAAAGTTTATTTTTTAAAACTCCTTATCTTTTATGCTTGATTCCAACTCCCATTTTATGAAATATCTGACTCTACTATTCTTGACATTATGTGGTTATTCAATAAAACCAGATAAAGTCTCTGATTCTGTCATTGTCAGTTTAAACTTCATTTTTTGCAATGTGTATAGATATGCAACTCAGATACATCTGTCTTCTATCAGATGTATCTATACAATTCTATCTTCTATAAAATTCTATCTCCTTTGCTTTACCCTAGTTTCCTTATTATTTTTTGTATTGACTTCCTCTAATTTTATGTAGCTTTCAGGTGGAAGAGTGCTAAATAATTATCTGCAATTAACTATGTTTAACAGAAACTTGACTACATACTTTTAATTTTTCCCTTTGTTATTGTTATTTCTAAGTATTATCTCCAAGTAAGCATACATTTAACCAAACACATTATCCACCTGTACATTACTATAGTTTCAGAGAACATCTATTGAGTGCCTACAGTATCTAAGTAATGTTTTAGGCATGTTCGACATATTTTCTAAAAAAGAGCAAACAGAAGAAAAGTCCATTCTACATGGGGCTTATTTTGTAATTAGGTAGATCATAATACATATAGCAATAATAATGATATTTTAAGGAAGAGAATGTAAGAATAAATGAGAATGTGAGATATTGGGACACTTGTGCATTTCTGGTAAGAATATAAAGAGGTACAGCTACTATGGAAAATCATATGGTAATACCTCAAAACATTAAAGAGAATTAGCATATGATCTAGCAATTCCACTTTTTGTTGGATATGCATAAGAGTGAAAAGCAGAGACTCAAAGATACATTTCTAACACATGTTTATACACATTAATTGTAATAGAGAAAACATGGAAGCAATCCAAGTATCTATCCACAGATGAATGAATAAATGAAACATGGTATATACATACCATGGCATTTCATTGAGCTTTAAAATGGAGGGAAATTCTGTTATAGGTTAGAGTATGGACGAAACTAAGAGATATTTTGCTGATTAAAATAAGGCAGAGATAAAAAGACAAA
Organism: Pedetes capensis; assembly: GCA_007922755.1. Taxonomy (NCBI): domain Eukaryota; kingdom Metazoa; phylum Chordata; class Mammalia; order Rodentia; family Pedetidae; genus Pedetes; species Pedetes capensis. Next base: position 16,906 of record VMDO01030211.1, on the reverse strand, counting down.
TATTGTGTGATTCCACTTATATGAAGTACCTAGAGCAGTTATATTCATAGAGATAGAAAGTAAAGTGCCAGTTGACTAGACAGGGAAGAAGTGGTATGGATACAGTTTCAGTTGTTGTTGTTAGGTGACATCGAGTCCGTGTCCCACTCATAGGGCCCCTATGTACAACAGGCGAAACACTATTGTTAGTGCTTCTCTGCTATTCATAGAGTTTTCAATGATTAATTGTTTTTTGAGAGTGGGTTACCAGCTCCTTCTCTCAAGTCTACAGCACCTGGTGTTCCCAGATGATCTCCCATCCAGGTACTAATCAGGCCCAAACCTGCTTAGCTTCCAAGATCTGATGGGATTGGACACCACAGTGGTATGGCTGGAGGCAAACAGTTTCAGTGGGAAGGATGAACTATTAATGGAGACAGACAATGATGATGGTTGCACAACAATGTGAAAGTACTAAATACCACAGAATATCATATTTAAAACAGATAAAATGATAAGTTTTATGTATATTGTACCACATAAAAATAAATTCTTAAGGGCGTGCTCACCAAGAAGATGCCATTTGAGTAAACACTTGACAAAGTTGAGATGCTTAGCTATGTTGACACTCCCCAGAAAGGAAGAACACATCACTGGAGTGAGGTAAAAGCAAGAGGGGTAAGTTGTGAAGTCAGAGATGAAATATAACACAAGTTAAATATTGAGAAGAATTTTCAAGATGAGAACTGAAAATAGACATTATATTTAGTGATACCCCAGTCACTATAATGAGTACTAGGTATTGAAACAGAATGAGTTTCGTGGAATGGTTTGCTAAAAGTCTATTTAAAGGGGAAATAAAAGAAAAATCAAGAAATGTGTAATTTAAAATATTAAATAAAATAGGAATCATAAATTTTGAGAAAAAATTGCTTTCTGCCATGATTTGAATATAAAATACCCCCCATAGCTCAGAGGCTTTCATATTTGGTTCCCAACTGGTGCTACTGTTTGTGAACATTATGAAATTAAGGGAAGCATGACTCAACTTTGTGGAAATGGTCACTATAGGAGGGTCTTTGGTAGTTTTTTACCTGGACCTGCACTGTATAGCTTTCTCCATCTTGCCCTAAGATACCATGAAGTTGTCTGCCACAGCCTCTGCTGCTCCCTCCACTATCCCTTCCTGATGCCATATGAACTGGTCTTCAAACTATAAGCTTCTAATAAACTTTTTCCTCCATAAATTTTTGGGGTTGTGATTTTCTGCTATAGCAATGACAGCAGACTAATACAATTTTCATCTATCCCAATTTAAGAAAAAGAATGAAAGAAGTACTTTATGGAAGAGCAAGGAAGACGTATAAATTTGCTTATAGTTTTACAACATAGATATGCTACACAATGATTAGTCATTTACTTGCTCTAATACAGAATCCATTGTATCAGTTTTCACATGGCTTCTCATTTACTAAATGAGATTCTTTTGATGTATTATCCTCAATTTGGATCATAGGGTTTCTTTTTTGTAGTTGAGGGATAATGAAATAATTACGACCAGATTTTGACTTTCTATTTTAAAGGTACAAACTAATGCTCATTAATCTTGTTTCAAATGTATTAAAATTTTCCCTTTATTCTTCAATCTTAAATAAATTAAATGAAATGCCTTCCTAGATTATTAATATAAACATGGTGTCAGAGAACAGCATATTTTACCATAATCTACTTTCATCCTATGAGAACTATCTCACTCTTAGTCTTGTGTTTTGAATAGAAAATTAGATACAAATGGCTTTCTAATGCATTTCTGAGAAAATATCTCTGTAGAAAATTTTCATTTTAGCTCATTATTTTTCTTTTAATGTATAAACTATTAACTCTTCTAAAAATCCATTAACTTGAATATCTTTTCAATATCAGAGCATTTTATGATAACACTGATTTATATCAGTAATTTTTTAAATGTTAAAAAAACAATAGAGAAGTAAGGAGCTTCACATTCTTTCCTTTGCACTTAATTACTCTTGCTATATTTCAAGTCTTTATCAAGCATATACCTGGATTAAGGTAGAACTGCCCTAATTGGTTTCCTTGATTCTAGATTCTCTCATCTCTAATATAAGGCGCACACTTCTGTGTGATTAATCTTATTAAATCGCAGTTCACACTGAATCACATTCTTACTTTTAAAAATAGGATTTGCTAACTAAATATTTGCTTCCTTTAATTGATTAAGGATGTAAATGTCTGTGCCAATTTAAAAATGGAGAGCTGTGTCTCTACTGCACTAACGGCAATTTTTTCAATAAATTTACAACCAATGCCCTTAAATAGTCTGTTTTTCAGGTAACTATTTTTTGTGCTTCTCTTTCTCTCAAGTTGTAGGTTTTTTGTTGAAATTTCAAACTGTCTTCAAATTGTTAAAGATCATATATTCATATTTCAGAGAATGATCTCTTGATGATGCAAAAAATATTGAAAAACATAATAAACTTTATCATCTCTGTGAGTTTATGATTTTATGTAGACATATATGCAGTAAAGTCATGTATACATTTTACTTTCCTAAAATTATATCATAAAATTCTTTATCTAATGAAAAAAGACAGAACAATAACTTTAGTGATGAAAGTTTAATTACCTCCTCATTGCAAACAAAACTGTAAACAAAGGGAAAATTGGAAAATAAGTGTAACATTTATAAAACAACTATATTTTTCTGCAGTGTATATTATGCAGAAAAAAAATGATCACTTAGAGAAGGTAAGCAAATGGCTCCTCTATAATGGATCTGGCTTTCTGCCTAGAGGAACATTCCAGAAAGGAAAAAGATATCCAAAGCAGAATTTTGTAATTTTGCTGAAATAATAAAACAGAAAATGATTTTGAGTCAATAGAAACATCTGGAACTAGTAGAGCAGGTACTAGTGAGAAGGGACTCAGTAAAACTGCTTCAAGAAGTGTACATAGGAGTCACCCTAAAACCATTGCATAAATATAAACCTGCATATGAGTACGCAGAAAAATCATGATACTGAGGAAAATAGCAACTGTTGAATTCCCAGAGCAACACAGGGAGAAACACATTTGAATTCCATCAGTTCAGAATACAGAAAATTATTTCAGCACTTTGGAAAATCACTAGACATCACAAAAGCATTTTAGTTTTCTTTGGACTAAGTATGATGATACCTAAAAGAGTTTAAAAATAAATTTTGAAAAGATAAACTTGCTTTGCTGGTAAGAAAATCACCTGGCAAATAAACTCAGCATTCTTTAAAGAAAGAAAACTAAATCCAAACATTCAACAGTGTCACTTTCACAATGTCCAGCCACAGATAATTTAATAATGTGTGGTACGTTTCTCTTGCTGCCAGAAGAAATTCACAAATTTAGTGGTTTGAGGGGTAAAAAATAAGTGTTTTACAGTGTTGTATGTCATGAGTCTGCTAAGGATTTCATCAGATTTAAATCAAAGTGTTAACAGGCCACATTCTTTTCTGGAAGCTCTGGGGAAGATTTTTTTTGGGGGGGTATTTGAATTGTTAGCAGAGTCTAATAATGTCTTTGCTTTCTGAAAACTGAGATAACAATCAGTTCCATTTTAAGATTAACTGGCTATATAAATTTGAGGTCATTCATATCTTCTAGAGGCTATCTGGAAATTTGTACATGGTCTCCTATTTTCTTCTTCAATGATAGGAAGAAGAGGAAAGTTCCTTCTCACTGCTTATCCTTCTCATTTCAATTAAAAAATTATATTCTCAAAGGACTGCAATTACAATGGTCCACACAGCTAATACAGGATAAACTCTTCATCTCAAATCTGTAATCTTAGTGAGAAAATCACCATTACCATGTAAATTAATGCATTCACTGAATCAAGACATAGAGTCATAAACATCTTTGCAGAGAACAATAACATTTATTTTTTTTTGCCAAACACATCATGTAAAAAGCATAAAAAATAAAACTCATACAAGGATGATAGTCCATCATGAGATATAACTCCAGAAATGAGAGATGATTTGTCCTCTGGCAAATTCATTGGCAGATATGAGTAGATAAATTTGTAACAAATATGATTCATATGAAGATCAAAGATCATAGCTTTCAGTATTGGTTATGAATAAACATCAACAAAACAAAAATCCTTATAACTGGGTCAGTATGCAACTTCACAATAAATGGAGAAAAGATTGAAGTTGTTCAAGGTGTTGCTTTGGTTGGCTCTATAATCAACACCTGTGGAAGCAGCAGTCAAGAAATCAAAAGACTCATAAAGACTCATTGCTCTGGGAAAAGCTGTGGCAAAAGATCTCTTTAGAGTATTGAAAATTAAAGATGTCACATTGAAGATGAAGGTTCGCCAGACTTATGTCATGGTATTTTCAGTCACATTATATGGTTGTGAAAGCTGGACATTGAACAAGGGAGACAGGAAAAGAATTGATGCTTTTGAATTATGGTGCCAGAGACATCTATTGACTATACCATGGACTGCCAAGAGAACCATCAGATCTGTCCTAGAATAAGTGCAACCAGAGTGATCCTTGGAAGCAAGGATGGCTAGACTGAATTTTACATATTTTGGAGATGTAGTCAGGAGAGACCAATCCCTGGAAAATGACATCATGTTTGGGAGAGTGCCAGGTCAATGAAAAAAGGAAAACCCTCCACCAGATGGATTAACACAGTGTCTACAACAATTGGCTTAAACAGAAATGAGATTTTGTGCCTGGCACAGAATTGGGAAGTGTTTAGATCTGCTGTACATAGGGACACTACAAGTTAGAGTGGACTCAAAGGCATGTAGCAACAACAACAACAACAATATTAATATGATAAGTTATTATAAGAAATACATGAATATTGTGGGAAGAGAAATTGAAGATACAAAGAAGAGATGAATCTGAAGTCTTAAGAACAAACACAAAATGCCACCAAAAGGAAAATTGCTCAGATTAACAGTAGTATAGATACTACAGTAGAAAATATGGGTTTCTAGTAATATGAATACATAGTGAAATAATCTCCTTAAACTGAGGTTCAGAAAGGGAGGAAACAAGCTTGGAAAAATGAATATAATTACTTAAGACACCATCAACTGGTTTTAGCATATGTGCTGTTAGATTTGTAGAAGGAAGAGGGGAGGGGAAAATTAATAGCTAAAACTCTTTACATGGGATGAAAAGTATTGCCTCACAGATACAGGAAATGCAAAAACTCATGAGGCATACTGATGAAAATAATATCATACAAAGATATACTTTAACACAGCTGGTTACACTTGGCTATACATGACCTTTGCCATCTTGAAATATAGCACCTGTTTCACAAGACTCTGAGGAGACTTCCACAAAGTCTCTTTGCTGAGATGTCATTCACCACTCCCTCTTGCCCCAGCTGCATGTAATGCTAAGATATATAAAAGCAGAACAACTGGCTGGTGATGGGGTCCTTCAGTGGGGCATCTTCCCAAAAGGCTCATCAGTGGTACTGCCTGGGTCACCCACTCCTGTAAGTAACCTCAATAACCTCATCAATTTTCCAAGTTAGACCTGATAAAAAATCCTTTCTTTGGTCTGTCTTTACTCTCTCTGCATGGGTGGGGTAAATGTCCCTTCATCTCTTCTCAAGGAAAGTACTCAGACAATATGTACAGCATATAAATATATTGAAAATCAGTAATCTTTGATTCAGGGATTTCATTCTCCTCTCCTATTAAAAAATCAAAAACGAAAAGAGAGAGATGGAGGGGGGAGAATCATATTTTACCTTTCTCTAGCTCTTTTTTCTGGGAAACCTGAGTTACATTATTAGGTCAGTAATTCATTAAATCAACAATTAATTTCAATTAACCTTGAATTCTGATAAAGAGTTTATAAACCTAGAAACTGTATGTGTAGAGTGTTATTTTATCAGGAAACCAGGGTTTTTTGGTGTTGTTTTTTGGTTGTTGTTTGTTTTATTTTTTTGAAACAGGGTTTGCTACATAGCTCAGATGGGTCTCAATCTCTTACATCTCCTGCCTCAGCTTCTCTAGTGTTGGAGTTATAGATATGTCTCCACAACAGGCATATGGTCCTCCTTTTCAGAAGTTGTGGTCAGTAGAATAATGTTCACATCATGTCTTAACATAAGGATATCCACATCTTAATCCCTGGAATCTACAAATAATATTATTTTATCCTACAGAATATATAGACCTCACTTATTTGATTGAATGCAATCCAATTTCTCTTTAATTTGCCATTCCTAGCACAGTAGACCATATGATTACCTGATTCAAAATAGCTGTTAACAATCCATTTTAGCTCACTAATGCCTAGAATGTCAAAGTTTATGCATTCCATTTACCATTTGATGATTTCTAATTCTCCTAGATTCATACTACATACATTCTACATTCCAATTATTAATGGATGTTTACAGTTGTTCCTCCTCATTTTGAGCCATGTCACATCAGCAAATGGAGGAACCTGGGACTTTACTCCATTTCCATCATTAAGATAAACTCTACCTTGAGGAGGTAAGTCTTCTCCAGTCACCTTTTGATTGCCTTAAACCAGGGAGTCTCATTTTCCACCACTATATCTGATAAAGTTCCACTATATCTGATAAAGTTACAAAGTCGTAGAGATTGAAAAAACTCTGAATGATCAACAGATTATCAAAGAAATCACAGAGAAAATTTTAAAAATCCTTCAATAAAATGATAATGTAAACATAGCCTACTAAAATCTATGGGATACAGGAAAAGCAATTGCACAAGGGAAGTTCATAGCCATGAGCATCCATATTATAAAGATAGGTAATAATTTAATGGTATACCTCAAAGCCCTAGAAAGACAGCAACAAGCCAACTCTAAAACTAACACAAAAAAGAAAACATTAGAGCAAGGCAGAGATTAATGAAATAGAGACTAAAAAGACAATACAAAAGATTAATGACACTAATAACTTGTTCTTTAAAAAATAAACAAAATGGTATTTCCTTAGCCAAACTAACCGAAAAAAGATAGAAAAGCCTCAACTTACTAAACTTTGAGATGAGACGGGAGACATAACAACTGATACCAATGAAATACAGAAGATCATCAGAGACCAGTTTGAGAAGTTGTACACCCAAAGAAAGAAAATACAGACAAAATAGATCAACTCCTTAAAATGTATGACCACCAAAATTAAATCTTAAACATATAAAGATATATACAAATGAACCAGATCTATAACAACCAAGAAAACGGAGGCAGTAATAAAAAGCTTCCCAACAAAAAAGAGCCCTGGTCCTTATGCATTCACAGCTGAATTTTATCAAACCTACAAAGAAAAGTTAATATTTATCTTCATATTATTTCATAAAATAGAAAGGGAAGACATAGCTGCAAATTCACTCTACAAAGCCACAATCACCCCAATGTCCAAACCAGATGAGGAAACTACAGAAAGAAGAACTATATATCAATCTGCCTGATGAATATTAATGGGAAAATCCTCAATAAAATCCTTGCAACCCAAATACGGCAACACATAAAAGTGATCATACACCATGATCAGGTGGGCCTCATTCCACAGATGAAATGGTTGTTCAACATATGCAAATTGATTTATATAATTCAAAATAACAAAAGACTGTCAAAGAGAAATCATATGATCATCACAATTGATGCTGAAAAACTTCTGACAAAGCCCAACATCCCTTCATTATAAAAATCCTAAAGAAACTAAGAATAGAAGGAACATATGTCAGTATTATAAAGGACATATATGACAAACTTATGGCCAACATCATATTAAACAGGAGAAAAAATGAAAGCATTTCCTCTAAGATTAGGAACAAGACAAACATGTCCACTGTCTCCTCTCTTATTCAGCATTGTGATTGAAGTCCAGGCCACAGCAATCAGACAAAAGAAAGAAATAAAAGGAATACAAATAGGGGAAGAAGAGGTCAAGTCATCTCTGTTTTCATATGCCACGATCTTATACCTAAATGACTCTAAAAATCACATTGGAAAACTCTGATAGCTAATTATCTCCTTCTGCAAAGTAACAAAATTAACACTCAAAAATCAGAAACATTCTTTACACTAAAGGAGAAATAAAAACAATAATCTTTACACTAAAGGAGAAATAAATACATTAATCCTATTTGCAATAGTCCACAAAAAAATTAAATACTTAGGTATCAACCTAAAAAAAGACCATAAAGAGCTCTACAATACAAAATTCAAAACACTAAAATGAGATCACGGATGATACTAGAAAATGGAAGGACCTCTCTTGTTCATGGATCAGAGGAATTAATATTGTGAAAATTGGCTATACTACTAAAAAAATATACAGATTCAATGCAATTCTCATCCACATTCCAGCACCATATTCCACAGAAATAGAAAAAAGCAAAACTACAATTCATATGGAAGTACAAAAGTCCACATAGGGCCAAAAAATCTTAAGTAGCAAAAACAATTCAGCAGATGTCACAATACTTGATTTCAAACTATACTACAGGGCCAGAGTGGCAAAACAGCTTGGTGCTGGCACAAAAACAGGTATGAAGATCAGTGGAATAGAGTAAAAGAACTAAATTTACACATACAGTTTATACAAATAGTTGATCTTTGACAAAGGGGCCAAACATGTACATTGAAAAAAAGATAACCTTTTCAATAAATGATGCTGGGAAAATTGGATATTGATATGTAGAAGAATGAAAGTAGACTTATACCTCTAAATCTGTATGAGAATCAGCTCAAAATGGATCAGAGATCTCCAGATAAAACCAGAAACCTTAAAACTACTAGGAGTAAACTCTGGAACACATAGGCATAGGCATTTACCTCGTTAACAAGATTCTAATTGCTTAGGGAACAGACCAAGAAATGACAAATAGGATTATACAAAGTTGAAAAGCTTCTGTACAGCAAAGGAAAAACAGAGTAAAGGAGGAGCCCATAAAATGGGACAAAATCTTTGCATTCTACAAATCTGACAGAGGAATAATTTGTAGGATATACAAAGAACTCAATAAATTAAACATGAAAGTAACAATCCAAAAAATAAGTGGACAATGGAACTGAACAAACATTTATCAAAAGAGGAAATACAGAAGGCCATTAAACACTTGAAAAAAGCACAATATCTCTAGTCCCTAGGGAAGTGCACATTAAAACAACACTGAAATTCCATCTCACTCCAGTAAGAATGGCCAAGAACAACAAATCAATTAACAACAAATGGTGAGAAGGCTGTGGAGAAAGCAAAACCCTTTTACACAGCTGGTGGGACTGTAATTTAGTTCAGCTAAAGCAAAACACTAAGGAAACCTCTTTCCTTTCTGTGCTTAGACTTGTCATTACCTTTGCACTGCCTGTTCCCTGAGCTAATAGTTACTCAACGTGATTCCCTTGATGTTGGTTTAAATCTTTAGGTTTCATGTAAACAAACTTGCAGGCTCTGTTTGCCTATAATGAGTAACAGGGCTATGCCTGCCTGATAAGACTGTGTATCAAATGTAATGATAATTTCTTTGATCCCTACTCAAAGGAATGTACACCTGTAGTAGATGACTGGTCACTCTCCTTCTGTAACCGTGCATGTCTATTCCTGCATTGTCCCTGTCCTTTCTTTTCTTTCCATTTCTGATTTATGTAAGCCCACCTCCCCCAGAGACACCATAAAAACCCAAGCCCCCTTTGTTCAGGGATCAGTCTTTGGAAATGATTCCCCTGAGGCATGTACCAGTATGAGGATAGTCTTCATTAAGCCTCAGGTCTCTCCCTTTGTTTTCCACATACTTGGTGCATTGGCAGGTAATGTTGTTGTTGTTGTTGTTGTTAGGTGCCGTCGAATCAGTATCCGACTCATAGCGACCCTCTGTACAACAGGGGAAACACTATTGTCAGTGCTTCTCTGCTGTTCATAGGGTTTTCAATGGCAGATTGATTTTTGGGAGGGAGATGCCAGGTCCTTCTCCCAAGCCTACAGCTTCTGGTGTTCCCAGGCAGTCTCCCATCCAGGTACTAACCAGGCCCGACCATGCTTAGCTTCCAAGATCTGATGGGATCGGATGCCACATGGCTATGGCTGCAGACTCAGGCAGGTAATAGGAAATGTTAAGTGTATTGTCTTCTTTGTCTGCAGGCCTGGGGGTTCCGGGGCTAAGGGAAGCCTGAAATCTCAATTACTACTAAGTGAGGTTTATGCGCCTGGTGAGGGGACCAGCTCTTTCACAGTCCTGTACACCTTTTCCTGGCAGTGCAATGAAGCCTGGAAGACTTCAGTACAACTGTCATGGATAGCTCACTACAGGAAAGATAAGGTGGGCTCCCCGGACCCATCAAGTTAGGACAGAAGGGGAGTCTGGTAAACTCCAACAGGCACACTTGTAGTCTTGGTCAGGAAGAATCCAAGGGAAACTGTGCCTGCCAGGACAAGAACTATGAACTAAATTCCCTTCATCAGGAGAGGGAAGGTTCTTAGTGTGTGAATGTTGAAACAAATGGTGTAGGAGTGTGTTGGGCTGCAAGTCCAGTAGCATAGCATGTACATCCCAGGCATGTGCAGAGTTCCAGCAAGGGCGAGCAGTGACATCATACAGCATTGTGGTGAGCTCCTACTCATAAACTATCATCTGTGGGGTGTCAGGTTCAGGGCACAGCTCTAAGGAGATAAAGAGAAGGTAATTGAGAGAATGAAACATAGGGAGGAATGGGCAATGACACTTCTAAGGCCACTCCCTTTGAGTGTTAAGAAACATTAAGAAAGGTTTTCCAGGGGACTATGGAATAAAGCTGAGACCCCAGGAACTAAGGAAGCTTTTTGAAGTAAAATAGCCTTCTTTTAATGTCAGGTGACAAGCTCAGAAAACAACTGTTGAGGGGCTAATTGGCCATGTGTATTGGTTGTTGACTGGAGTCAGAAAATAGCTAATCTTTCCAAATCAGTTCCTTTATATTGACTTGCAGCTAAATATAGTACAAACAAGACCTTCCTGTCCTCAATCCTCCCTATCCACTTACTGCAACACCTTACTGGCCCAAGCAGAAGTGAAAACAAAAGAGAATTACAGAAAAGTAAATTAAAAAAACAAAACAAACAAACAAACAAAAATACAAAAAAATACAGAAAAGCCAATTCTACCAGCGGTAACAGAGGAAGTTCCTCTCTCATACCTTCCAATTCATCCTCTTTTGCCAAAGTTAGCTTCAGTTCCTGAAGGGCTGAACTCTGATAGCAGGATCTCTGCAGCTTTTGTCCACAGGGCCAGAGCTGGAAAGTTTCACCTCAACCACAGGAAAAGAGAGGAAAGGATTCCCCCACCCTAAGAAGTGGGAAGAAGAGAACAAGAAGATTAAACAAGCCATCTCTAATCAGGGCAATTAGGGCTTTACAAATGCTTCTCCAGGAAGCTAAAGGGCCCCTTTTTATAATAGTAAACAGGGCCAATTTCTAGACAGACCCACACTAGGATCCAAATGAGGCAGAAGGACTACAAAGCATAGAGTTACCTAAAATCTCTCCTATAAGACAAGAAAAAAAAGTCTATATACAGGAGCAAATTTTGGAGGTGTTTTAGAAGGCCACCTTAAGTGGGAAAGGAGCCTCTCCACCGGGGAACTAAGCAGAAGAGGATATTTAAACAAATAAAGGAACACCGCAGAGTAAAGCCTCAGCATAGAGCTATCTGCTGAGAGAAGTTTCTCAGCCAGGCTGAGAGTGAGTGGTGGCAACAGCTAAGACTGCAGATCCATGAGCCCCAAGAATGCCTTGATAAGGAAGGCTCAAGCAGGGAAGCAGTTAGAACAAGATCAACAAGGCTGAAGTCCATGAGAAAAGACTCAGTTGGTATTGAGGTGTCTGGAGAAACTGTGTGACAAAAGGGTGAGTGGAGGCCACTCAAAAGTTGCAGCAAGCTCACTGCATCTGGAGTTAGGGCTGTAGGAGGTACAGGATCTGGCAGGCAATGGGGAGCAAACGCAAGTGGAGGTCAGTTGCTAAAAGACTGCAAGAGGCAAGCTGAGGCTAAACTTAAAAACACATCCTGGGCACTGAGCCATGCTGAATCCAAGGCCACTAGGCTATTCAAGGGACAGCAGTAGGGATGCCCAGTTACACTGTTCCTGATGAACCTGGTACCTGCCTCCATGACTATGTGGAAATGGATGAGGTAGATGAGATCTTTTCAAGTTGGGGAGACCTCTTAGACCACACCATGGCAGACCTAGACATTGACTCTTTTACAGATGAAAGTAGTTTTATACAGGAAGAGACCCACATTGCTGAGTATGCTGGGGTAACATTGGACAAAGTGTTAGAGGCTCAGCCCCTGCTAATGGAAACCTGGGCCCAGAAGACAGTATTCATAACCTTAACTAGGACTCTCACACTGGTAGAAGGTAAGAAGGTTATTGTTTATACTGACTCTAAGTATATTTTGCTTGTTCATGGAGTAATTTATAAGGAAAGAAGAATTTTAACAACAGGAAGAAAGGACACAAAATATGAGGAGATTTTACAGCTCTTGGTTGTTGTCTGGACTTACCAAAAGATAGCAGTTAAACATCACAAAGGATATAGGCAAGCTGACACTATGCAGGCCAAAAGGAACCAGAAAGCAGATTTGTTGTTGTTATTAGGTACCACGGTGTCATATTCGACTCATAGCAGCCCACATAGGGTTTTCCCTTATTTTTTATTGGAACTTTTTAAAGTACAACTTAATGTGATTCATTCTGATATGCTTTTCATTGTGCCATTTCCATATATGCATTTTGTTGTACATTATTCATATAGGTTTCCCCTTACCCTCTTGTGCGCTTCCTCCCCCATCCCATCCCCCCATCAAATACTTCTCTACCATTTACTTGTCTTTTTATGGTAATATTTTTCTGTATATCCTTGGGTTCCAGTTCTGTTTAAGATAGCAACTTTTTCTGTAGTGAACTTTCTTTTGACCTTGTCAGAACTACTACATGCATTTTCTAGACCATCTATAATAGCACCATTCTTAGCTTTTTTTTTTCTTTTATTATGATCCAACCTTTGTATAGGATTTTTTCCTTCTCATAATTTTAATTCAGCTCCCATATATGAATGAGAACATGTGGTGTTTCTCTTTCTGAGCTTGTGTTCATTCACTTAAAATAATTTTCTCCAATTTCATCCATTTTGCTGCAAATGGCATTATTTTTTGATTGCTGAATAGTATTCCATTGTGTGTATGTACCATAGTTTTTTTTATCCATTCTTCTGTTGAAGGGCACTTTGGTTGATTCCATATCCTTGCTATTTTGAAAAGTGCTGCATTGAACATGGTTTTCAATAGCTGATTGCTTTGGGATTGCATTGGGAGTGGATTGCTACTTCCTTCTCCCAGAAGGCAGATAGAGAAGCAAAATGGGTAGCCAGCATGGCCATACAGCCTAAGGAAGAGGCTCTAGTCATGTCCTTTCTCCCAGACTGGCTTCTTCTAGAGATCCCATGCTATTATCCCAATGAAAAAGCTTAGTTTGTCTGGGAGACTCAGAAGTATACAAAGGAGGGAAAATGGAGATTCCTGATAGATTGTTGGCCCATGCTGGAGATGCTTGCCCCTCTTTTTGTAAAGCAGTTGCACCAAGGGACCCACATGGAAAGCATAGCACTAGAGCCTTTATAGGGATGGCACTTCTATGTGCCATGGTTCACTGCCATCACTCAACACATATATGAACAATGGCTGACATGTGCCCACAACAACCCATGGGGTTGTCCTGGGGGCTGACCCAGCCCTCAGGAATTCAGGACACTGGAACAGCCCCTTGTGAAAACCTAGTGGACTGTACTGATCTTCCTCAAGTTGGAGCTATCTGTATCAGTTGGAATTTATCTACATCCTTTCAGGATGAGTAAAATCATGCCCATCCAATTGGAAAAGTTTCAAAAGGTAAAAGTGGTGTTGCTAAGCGACATTATTCCTAGGTTTGGCTTGCCTTTGACTTTGGGATCCAACAATGGGCCAGCATTTGTAGTCAAAATAGTTCAGGAACTCACCCAGATGTTAACTGGAGTTTATACACAGCTTATTGGCCACAGAGTTTGGGGAAAATAGAATGCATAAATTGGACACTTTAACAGCTATTAAAGAAGTATTGCCAAGAGACTCATCTGAGATGGGATTAGATCTTGCCTATAGTTGTTTTCTGAGTCCGAGGAAATCTCACAAACAGAGTATTCACTTTATGAAATTCTATTTGGCTGGCTACCTACCCTCTCAGGCCAGATAAGAAATGATCTCCATGAATTGGGAGAGATAACTTTATGGAGACAGGTGCAGGCTTTAGGAATGCCATACAGGACATCTGTGACTGGGGATGGGAAAGACTGCCTGTAAATTTAGCTAGGCCAGTATTCCCCTTCAATTTGGGGGCTCTCGTTTGGGTTAAGAAATGGAATCCAGCTCCATTCAAGCCCATATATAATGGGCCATACAATGTAATCTTGTCTACCCTAACTGCTATTAAGTTGCAGGAACAGTGCCTTGGATTCATCACAGCTGCCTAAAGCCAGCAGCCTCAGCCATGGACCTGCCAGCAGCCCAGAACATCAGACTTGACTGAGGCTATGACAAAGTCCTGCTGCTCCACTGGACAGTAAGGAGAACAACAGCCTTGCTGTGATCACTCCAGAACTTAACCACTCTATTCATGGAGGAAGCTTGAGGAAAACTACAGCCCTGCTCTAGTCACACCAGAAGCTAACTAGTCTATGCATGGTGGAAGCTTGAAGAAATATGAATCTATGTGGCTTCCAGTTCTATGGACTGTTATTTGTGCCTTTAGTTGTGCCCTGGTGGGATAAGTTAGAAGGAGATATTGAGAAGAATGTTCCCAACGTATGCATCTCACATGGTCTTGGGAAGACCTAACTCAAACCTTGCAGTTCCATTCCTATTACAAATATAGGAGGACTCACTATGGGACTTGAAGATATAACCAGACTGTTTTTTTCAATTTATGACCTGGAAAGCAATCACCGATATATATTGTATGACACCAGGACTTCACCTTATACAACCTGATTTGAAGTCTGGAGAAGAGGTAAGATAGGCCCTCTCAAACTAAGCTAAAGGCCCCCACTCTCATCAGGGGCACAATCACTACCATCTTTGATGGTTGTCAGGCTATAAAGTCACCCACAACCTGTGGCACCATGGCTTCTGATTTCAATGTTGATAGGTATTGGTTTGGATATGGTTAAAGACACATCTCCCTTAATAAAGCAAGGTCACCACTCAATAACTATTGCCAAGGAAAGATACACTATCCCATAAAATTCCTCCTCCTGGAACCAAGTGCAGCTGTCTGGACCATGGGTACCACATAAAGACTGTCAGCCTGAAAATCCCAGGTCATGCCATCATACTGTATGTCATCAAAAAGATCCCAGTACATCAGGCTCAAAAATTCCAGATTTTTAAATCATTCTATGGCCATCTATGGTCAGACTCATTAGATGTGGTCTCTGAGTCCTGGGATCAGTCTTCACAGCCAGTGGAGAATATAGCTCAGAACCTACACATTTCCTCCCATTATATCTATGGAGGCCAAATATAGGAGACTAATGGTCCTTTGAGTCACAGGAATTAATGTCCCATGATAACCTCAATATAATTGTCCTTCCTTCCAAGTCAGCTAATGCTAACGCAAATGTTTGTCATTTAAAAACAACAATTATTGGAAATTAATGCTTTGCTAATTGGGGGGAGAGGAATTCACATTCCTTGTTGGAGAGCATACCTGTTTAGGGCAACAATGTAAACTGTCTTGTGGGGGAAAGAAAATAACTCTCTAGTAAATCTAAACTTTTTTTTTTCTTGATTCCCCTCTTCAAATCATCCATAGCATCACTTAGAGGACTCTGAAGAACCGAGAGCTTCCTTGGGCCTCTGCTGGATATGTGGTGCATGATCATCATCAGTTGCCCATTGGTTGATCAGGGGCTTGTATCTTGGGAATGATCTGGCCATCCTTCTTCCTACTCCCACTAAAGCAAGTGAAACTCTAGAGTATCCAATGTCTGATCAAGCAAGAAAGAGACAAAAGAGATATTGATGTTAAAATAGGAGACTAGAAAGATAATGAATAAACACTGAGAGGATAATTCAATAGTATGACCCAGCCACATAGGCAGAGGATAGAAGTTGGGGGTACTATGCCGCAATTTACATGCTTAACTATATCATCAGTTTACAAGCTTACCTCAAAATCATAAAAAATAAAACTACTAAGGCCCTAACTCACTTGGCATGTTGAAGCACTCAAAGGAGGAATGCTTTCCACCAAAAATAGATTGGTTCTGGACTAGATGAGGTTTAGTTCAGTTGGTAGACTGCTGCTCTGCACTCTTGGAGGCCCTGGGTTTGATTCCTAGCACCACAAAAATTGGAGAATGACATGGCAATACACTCCTGAAGCAATCCCCAAAACAATCATCCATTGAAAATGGTAAATGTGCAATCATACTTATACAAGAATTGAACCTATAAGTTATTGGAATATGAGTGGGGAGAGGACTACTGGGAAAGAATGGTTGATGGAGAGGGAAGGAAGGAGAACCACATAAAGGGACAAAGAGGGAGGGAAAACTAACAAAATGCAAAATGCAACTCAGTGAAAATACAAAAATGGAAAAAAAGTGCCAGGGTATAACTCATGATTGCATAGAGTTTCATTAAATGTTAATTAAAATTCTTTGTAAGCATATTATATTTTAGTATCTTTATTTGGAAATTTGGTCTAAACTTATGCATTATATTTTCTACTGTAGCAGAAACATCACAGTATATAGTATATGAACCATATTTATTGTAAAAATAATAGGAAGTTAAATACTTATGCAAATAGAGAATTAATAAATAATTAATGTATTACACTAC
>VMDO01030210.1:0-21623 GCA_007922755.1 Pedetes capensis | reverse complement strand
GGCTATCCTACCAAAAGCAATCTATAGATTTAATGCAATACCCATTAAAATTCCACTGACTGACTTCACAGAAATAGAAAAAATGATCCAAAAATTCATATGGAACCACAAAAGACCACGTATAGCCAAAACACTTTTAAGCTGCAAATCTAATGCAGGGGGAATCACAATCCCTGACTTCAAACTATACTACAGGGCAATGGTTGCAAAAACAGCTTGATACAGGCACAAAAATAGGCCCAAAGACATCTGGAACAGAATAGAAGACCCAGATATGCCTCAACACACTTATTGCCACCTGATTTTCGACAAAGGAGCAAAGCAAGTAAACTGGAGAAAGGATAGCCTTTTCAACAAATGGTGCTGGGAAACATGGTCATTTGCATGCAGAAAAATGAAAGCTGACCCACATCTCTCAATATACATGAGAATTAACTCAAAATGGATAAAAGATCTCAACATAAAGCCAGAAACTTTAAAACTTATAGAAGGCAAGATGGGCAATACACTCCATCATATAGGCATAGGAAAGTATTTCCTTAATAGGACTCCAATTGCTCAAGATATTGCAACAATAATAGATAAATGGGATTACATGAAATTAAAAAACTTCTGCACAGCAAAAGAAACAATTAACAGAGTCAAGGAAACTCCCACGGAATGGGAAAAAATCTTTGCATTTTATACATCAGATAAAGGTCTACTTATTAGAATTTATAAAGAACTAAAGAAAAAAAACTCCCCAAAAAACAAATAGCCCAATACACAAATGGGCAAAGGAACTGAGTAGACAGTTCTCAAATGAAGAGCTATATAAAGCCATGAGACACATGAAAAAATGCTCAGTATTACTAGCCCTTAGGGAAATGCAAGTTAAAACAACTCTGAGATTTCACCTTACACCAGTAAGAATGGTCAAGATCAATAAAACAAATAACAACAAATGCTGGTGAGGTTGTGGTGAAAAAGGAACACTATTACACTGTTGGTGGAGCTGTAAATTGGTCCAGTCACTGTGGAAATCAATATGGAGATATTTTAAAAAATTGAAAATAGGTCTACTGTATGACCCAGTTATAACAATACTTGGAATTTACCCAAAGGAAGATGGGTCATCATACCACCGAGACACCTGCATCTCCATGTTCAATGTAACAATTTTCACACTAGCAAGGATATGGAATCAACCAAAGTGCCCTTCAACAGAAGAATGGATAAAAAACTATGGTACATATATACAATGGAATACTACTCAGCAATCAAGAAAAATGAAATAAGGTCATTCGCAGCAAAATGGATGGAATTAGAGAAAATTATTCTAAGTGAATGAACACAAGCTCAGAAAGAGCAACACCACGTGTTCTCACTGATATGTGGGAGTTGAATCAAAATTATAAGAAGGAAAAATCCTATACAAAGGTTGGATCAAAATAAAATTAAAAAAATGCTAAGAATGGTGTCAATATAAATGGTCTAGAAAATGCATGCAATTGTTCTAACAAGATAAAAACAAAGTTCACTACTGGACAAGTTTCTATCTTAAACAGAACTGGAACCCAAGGACATATAGAAAAATATTACCAAGTAAATGATAGAGAAGACTTAGACGGGGAAGGTTGGAGGCAGGGGGGAAGCATGCAAGAGGGTAAGGGGGAACCTATATTAATAATGTACATCAAAATGCAGATATGGAAATGCCACAATGAAAAGCATGTCAGAATGAATCACATTAAGGTGTACATTAAAAATATCCAATAAAAAATACATTTTGTGATGTTTTTAGATAAATATTAATATTTTAATAAGGTACTCCTATGCTTTGTATGCCTATAACCATGCCATACTACCCTAGAGTCTAATCTTCTCAGATCTCAGAAGCTAATCAGGGTCAGTCCTGGTTAGTACTTGGATGGGAGACCACCTGAGAACACCAGGTACTGTAGGCTTGGAAAAATGAACTGTCAGCCCACTCCCAAAACAACCAGCCAATGAAAACCCTATAAATAGCAGAGAAACACTGACAATACTGCCAGGCATGGCACAGTGTTGGGTAGTGTTTGGTTCTGTTGTACACAGGTTGGTATGAGTTGGATCCAATTCAACAGCACCTAACAACAACATGATTTGTATAGTAACCAGAAAGAAATTTTTAGCATATAATTTCAATAAAACAAACAAGAAAGATAACATTTAGGCTCCAAACACAAGAACTCATTAAAGAAGAGACTCAACAATTAAGGTGGCAAGTATGCATCTATGATTACCAGTTTAGCGAGGTGAGCCATAGGTAAGCAGTTTTGTGGCATTTTATTAAATAAGTTAATTAGAGAGCATTGTAAATGAACTATGGGATATATAAAAATAGTACTTTTCATAGCTTTTACCTAACCCCTCTCTCCAGTCTTATCAAGCAGGATAAATACCTTTATTGTAGTTAATGCTATTTTAATTAAGAATTTAGAATAAGTGATAATAAATCTTTGGCTTATTTTATAATTATCCCCTTTTCATTCAAAGTGACTGTCCAAATTTAAAGTAGTCAGTTCTTGTTATAATTAATCATATACATTGCTATATGAGTTTTGAAATGTTACACTGACTTCCATTTTACATAGACAGATTTCAAAATTAAATTCTTCTTGGTAAGATAAAGTCTCTTTTTTATTGGTTTATGATGATTACGAGTCACAATTTTGTACTAGTTTTCTCTCAACACTATTTGTCTGAATTTATGAAAATAAAATGCTATTTAGTGGATAATTATTCTCAGTAATAATAAATACTGGGCTGGGATTTAGCTCAGTGGGTAGAGCACTGCGCTGCAGTCTCTGAGGACCCGAGTTTAATTCCCAGCACCACAAAAATGGGAGAAGGGCCTGGCAATCCAATCCACTCCCAAGGCAATCCCGAAACAGCCACTGAAAACTCTATGAGGGTTGCTATGAATCGGATACTGACTCGACAGCACCTAACAACAGCAACAACAATAATAAATACTATTTTAAGCTAACCAACAAGTCTAAATGACTCAGTTGAATTTCATTTAACCAACATTTTTAGAGACATTACAAAATTCTAAATATTCCTAGAATCTTATATCTCTTTGTATATTTTTCAAATGTAATGACATAAGTACTAATTAAATCTCAGGTAAAAGAGAATTATTGGTTGCACAAATATACTTTCAAATTAGTGGCAAAATATAATAATTGTAAGAATAGCAATAAACTATGCAAATGCTCACTGAGATATTTCCTACAAATATACAACATAATAAAATCACAGAGAAGTTTTGAACTACCGTGTGTTTAATTTTCCTAAGGCTGCCACAGAAAATTACCACAAAATTCATAAGTTATGAGGACAGAAATATATTTTCTCATGGTTATGAAGTCTATACATCTGAAATCAAGGTGGCTACAGGGTCATACTCTCTCTGAAGACTTGAGGGAAGAACACCCCTTTGCCTCTTCCAAGCTTATGGTGGTTCCCAGCAATGTTTGGCATTCATTAGCTTATGGCACATCACTCCAATTTCTGCTTCCATCTTCACATGATCTTCCTCTCTGTGTTTCTGTATTCCTTTTATATATCTTACAAGGACACTTACATTGGATTTAGGGCAAATTTTAGGGGTATTCTAGTCAATCTACCATATAGAGCACTGTAAAGACAAAAATCTGAAAGCTGTCTAAATCAATACAAACTTTCTTTCGCACCTTATCAATATCCAAAAAAAAAAATCACAAAAATATCAAAATCACAAAAATTGTACTATTATCACATAATATTTATATTATATAAGAACATCTCTTAAATTATAACTTGGTTGATTTATATTTCTATTCTAACTCAATTGACCTTAAGAAAAACAATATAATTGGTTTGGGAAATTATTAGTACACAGTATCTAGCATTTTCTATACTTTCAATAACTTCTATTGCCTACCAAAATTACACAATACACAGGAAAATGTCAATGCGCTAATTCACAGAAACAGGAATGTTACTTTACCACATGGTTTATTGGGCTGAGGGTGTGGCTCAGTGGTCGAATTCTTGCCTAGCATGGAGGAGGTCCTTGGTTCAATCTATAGCACTATTTAAAAAAAATTTTGTTCTTCTTTGAAGCAGAGTCCCAACCACTTCCTCTGAAACTAAGTTTACTGAAAGCAGTGAAGGGCTAGTTATTATGAAGATGTTGAAAGGTGATGTTTTGGAAAACCATACAGGCACATGGTATAAGTTTTAATCATACTTAATGCTGATGTGATAGCAAGACTGTGATAATATTCAAATGTGATTAATTTCATTAAATTAGCTATATTCATTAGACTCAGCTTAATTCCCCCAATTATATAAATGACTCAAATAAAATAATTAGGGTTTTCTGTTTTCTCTTTCTTATTTTGCTGCTTTTCTTATGTTGATGCTACAAAGTAAAATAATATTTTAACTGAAATTTAATTTTTTAAGCAATTGCTTCCCATGTTTTATCATCATAAGTCTGTGAAGATCCTTAGATGGCTGTTCAATCTAGCACTCTGCCTTCAAGAAGAAATATGTCTATAGCTGGAATATAGTACTTGGCATTCATCTCTTGGCCTACAGCCTAATAGATTTTTTTGTCTGTCTTGGTGACAGCAACATACATTTAGAGCTAGAAGGAACTTTAGAGGTCATTTAGTTCAGCTCAAGCATCTTTTAAAACAAATTGAAGAAGTATGTTTATTTCATCATTTTGGGTGTATCCACTGTGTGTTTTCAAAAATTCCTCTGAGCCAGCTTATAAAAGGCAAAGATGCTATAAAACAAGGACAAATGATAGAATAATGAAGGGAAGGGGGTGACAATTATATATGGAGACCAAGGGAAGGAAATACTATACTGCATTAGAAAATTTAGCCCTAAGGGTCTTATTAGTGAAGGTCAAAAGGAAAACCAGAATTCAAGTAGACCCTATTAGCTACTAAAAAGAAAATTTGTGCATGTAAGCAGCCATCTTTTGTTAAAATGTTAAACTCTTGAGCAGAATTTGTTAGTCCATATGTGCTTGCAAAAGCTTACAGTGAATAAGAGAGAAAGGAGAAGAATTGATGGTTTTGAATTATGGTGCTGGAAATGAATACTGAATACACCACGGACTGCCAAAACAACCAACAGATTCATCCTTGAAGAACTGCAACCAGAGTGTTCCTTGGAAGCAAGAATGGATAGGATGCATGTTATGTACTTTGGACATGTTGTTAGGAGGGACCAATCCCTAGAAAAGGACATCATGCTTGGGAGAATGGTGGGTCAATGATAAAAAAGGGAATATCCTCAACTGGATAGACTGACACAGTGTCTGCAACAATGGGTTTAAACATAAAAAAGATCATGGTCATGGCACAGTGTCGGGGAGTGTTTTGTTCTATACATAAGGTCTCTATATAGTTGGACCCAACTTGATAGCACCTAACAACAACAAAGTAACAAACCATGAACAATATAAGGAAAATAACTTTAAATAGCCATTTAAAACTTTTAAGATGCCAATACACATACAAGGGGTGATGAAATGATACAATAAATGTTTAAATATTACAGTAAAATGTATTACAGGACTGTTTCAGAAAGTAGCACAAATGATGTGGTAAATGTGCTTGAAACCAGGAGGAGTATCTTGGGGAGGTCAATGGCAATATGTCTTTTACTCTAATAACTTTTTTATTGGACATTTTTAATGTACACCTTAATGTGATTCATTCTGACACACTTTTCATTGTGGCATTTCCATATATGCATTTTGATGTACATTATTCATATAGGTCCCCCAATTAAACATTCACCATACTTTTGATCATTCGGCACAAACTTTTCTTCTACATTGTTGAAAGCTGCCTCCAAGATGTGAAATTATGTGATTTTAAATTAATTTTCAGACTATTTAGGACAGACCCATCACCAACACTCTATGAATTGGATGGATTTGATATTGTTTCTCCACTTCCTCCTTTCCCCTCTCCTTCTCCTTCCTCTTAATAATAAGTATGATTTGAAACTTATAATTTTTATTTTGTAATTCAAAAGACTTTAAAGATGAATTGATGGGCAAGACTTTAATAAAAACTCGAGAGGAGAATGAAATTGTGTTCTGCTAAAATTTTAATTGTTTTTTAAAATACTATTTACTCAAGTGTAATTTTCATTAAGAAAAAGTCACTTATGAATCTTTTCAAATTTCAAATCCCTTCCATAGGCCCAGCAACTCACCTAATTTGCTGTTGAAAGTAAAAGAAAGTATAGAAAGTGCTATATACATATCTATGTGTGCATGCACATGCATGTATATGTATTTATACATGTGTATATATATTTATGTGTGTGTATGTATACATCTGTAAGTATAAAATTGGGGGCTGGGGTTTAGCTCAGTTGGTAGAGTGCTTGCTCTGTGTGCTCTGATGCCCTGGGCTTGATCCCTAGCACCACAAAAAATGAGAAAATGACTTGACAGCCCAGTCCCAAAATAAACAGCCATTGAAAATCCTATAAGTAGCAGAGAAGCACTGACATAATGCCAGGCATGGCACAATGTTTGGGAGTATTTTTCTCTGTTGTACATAGGGTTGTTATGAGTTGGATCTGACTTGATAGCACCTAACAATAACAGTATATAATTTATTTATTTCTCAATTTATTTGACCTGGTACTTCTTATCCTAACTGATTTACTGAGTAAAGCTTAAAATAAGAACTGACAGAATAATAATAAAAGTTATAATAAACAGAGCATTTGACTAATTTGACAAGCTCCTATCCCAAATCCAAAAACATATGGATCTCTTATCAAGCCCATCAAACTCACCGAGCATTAGCAATGGGCCTTACTTTAAAAATCCAAAATTTGCATCCATCCTAAAAATCCTCATGGGAGAAGGACCTGACAATCCACTCCCCAGGCAATCCAAAAACAATCAGCCATTGAAAACTCTATGAGGGTCTCTATGACTCAGACCTGACTCTACAGCACTAACAACAACATAAAATCCTGGGCAATATAATTACTTCTAGGGCAACCTTGGCTACATAGAGAGACCTACCTAAAAATAAACAAACAGTGGTGCACGCCTGTAACCCCAGCAATTCAGGAGGCAGAGGAAGGAGGATCGAAAATTCGAGACCAGAGATAGTCTGTGACAGAAGAAGAATTGATGCTTTTGAATTATGGTGCTGGAGACGTCTATTTAATATACCATGGACTGCCAAAAGAACCAACAGATCTGTCCTAGAAGAAGTACAACCAGAGTACTCCTTAGAAGCAAGAATGGCTAGACTGTGTCTTACATATTTCGGACACGTTGTCTTGAGAGACCAATCTCTGGGGAAAGACA
Organism: Pedetes capensis; assembly: GCA_007922755.1. Classification (NCBI taxonomy): domain Eukaryota; kingdom Metazoa; phylum Chordata; class Mammalia; order Rodentia; family Pedetidae; genus Pedetes; species Pedetes capensis. The sequence goes on along the minus strand of VMDO01030210.1, from coordinate 14,248 downwards.
TCATGTTTGGGGGAGTGGCAGGTCAACCTAAAAGAGGAAAAACATCCACCAGTTGGATTGACACAGTGTCTGCAACAATGGTCTTAAACATAAATAAAATCATGTGCCTGGCACAGAATCGGGGAGTGTTTCAATCTGCTGTACATAGGGTCTCTATGAGTCTATGAGTCAGGCTTGACTGGATGGCACCTATCAACAACAACAAAACAATTAAGTTAAACTATCCTATCCATATATTATTTCATGAGACAAAAGAATTTCTTAGAGATGAAAATCATGTGAGATAACAGGTGTCCATCCCAAGCCTACCCTTCAGCCATACCAGTGTGGCATCAGATCTGGTCAGATCTGGAAAGCTAAGCAGGGTGTGGTATAGTTAGTACTTGAGTGGGAGACCACCTGGAAACACCAGTTGCTATAGGCTTGGGAGAAGGACCTGGAAACACACTCCCAAAAAACAATCAGCCATTGAATACCCTACGATTAGCAGAGAAGCACTAACAATAGTGTTTCTCCTGTTGTACATAGGGTCGCTGTGAGCTGGACACTGATTTGATGGCATCTAAGGAGAACAATTTCAATACCAAGCCTACCCCAAATCAGACTCCTACAGGCAGTCCTGCTTCTGGAGAGAAGGGCCAGGTACTGGGCACCTTCACAGACCTTATGCAACGAACCTCCTTAGGAAGTAGAAGCTATGATAAAAGAACAAGATGCACCAGGGGTCTACTGGCAAGGAAAGCACTAATGGAGGAAGGAGAGCAGTCTGGGGTCTTGAAGCAATCTGTAACCTGCCTGGCCCAGGTTTTAGCCACATGGACTTCCTGGCACTCTTTCCCTCTGCTTCCGCTTTTCCCAAGCCTGAGCTCAGCCTCTTTTCTTTCCTTTTCTTCCCTGTGTTACACATTGCCAGAAAGCACAATAGGACTTTAATGAAGTTTGGGGAACAGTGAAGAGAGATTTTAAAGCAAAACAGAAATTACTGATAAGACAACTGAAACATACCAATGAGCCCATTTAAAATTAATTTCCAAATGAAATACAGCCTTCCTTCCGAATCCCCACCCACAAAGTAGTAATCTGTGTAATGTACAATACAGCACTCCTTCCCTCCACCACCTCTACTTCTGAGTATCCATGCATGCTGAGTATTGTAATATGTCTCATACCTAGAGGCAGACAGGACACAACAGGCATCCACCTCAGCTCCGTGGAGCTATTCCCATAAGTGCTGGCTGGCTGCTCAGTGAAGCTGTGCACATCAATCTTATCTCCAGCGTAGAGCAGAGAAAAGGCTCAGCCATGTTTTCAAGGCAAAGGAACAAACAAATGAGAAAAGAAAAAGGCCATTTCTTTTTTGTATAAAACCCTGATTTTGGATAAATGTCATTATCTTCCTGGTAAAAAGAGTGGGAGAAATCGGAGGGAGAGAGGGAAGGAGGGAGGAAATAAAGGGAGGGAGAGGGAATGCTAAAAATCATCCACAGAAATGAGAAAGGGGATATCATGCTGGAGCCTCAGGGAGAGAATATCTTTACAAAAACACTGGACTGAAGAAATATTTAGAAAGTTGCCTTAAAGTATTTAACTCTGAACAGTAGGTATGAAGTCATGTCATTTAGGAAAGAAGACATGAAAGTTATAATGGCAAAATAGGCCTGTATGGCAAAGTGAGAGATGCTTGAGTTTAGGAGCTTTACAGACATCCTAAAATGTGGCAGCACAACTTCCATCCACAGTGGAATCCATGGAGGCTAAAAGTGACACACGGAAAGGTTCCACCAATAATTGAATCAGAGCCCAGGAGAGAAAAGAGAGGGATGAAATAATGACAGAGAAGAAGGCAGACAAGGGTGCCAGGGAAGGGGAGTTCTGACTCAAGAATCATTTGTGCCCTGGAGAAATAAACAAGAGCAACTAGATCTGAAACAGAAATCAAAGCTATGAATAATAAAAAGGACAACAGAGATTCTGCTAGGGGAAGTAAAAGGGAAGAGCTACCCACAGTAAGCCAGGAGACAAGCCTGGCTGCTGTATCTTAAAGAAAATGTCACACACACACACACACACACACACACACACACACACACACACACGCTGCCAGCAGTGTGGACTAGGCAGGGCTCAGGGAGTGATAGGGGTTTTTAAATGTCTGAGTGGTCATATGATACCCTGATCTAATAACGCTCTGATGTTGCATCAGCATTTTGCCATCATGCAGTTGCCTCTTTTATGTTATCAAGCCTGCCTCATATCACTAACACACACACACATAGACACCACACACACACACACACACACACACACACACACACACACACACACACACAGGGAAAACATTTTTTATAAATAAGTTATGCCAAATTTATACCGTACTTTTCTTCTGCTCTGTTTAAATTACTAGAAGCAGCCAGCTACCGTGGCAGAGGCATGTAATCTGAGCACCCAGGAGGCAGAGGCACCAGGATTGTGAGTTCCATACTAGCCTGGACTGCATAGAAAGACCCTGTCTAAAAAAAGCAAAAACAAGTAACCAATTTCTCAAAACTTAAAATAAGGAAATAATTAGAAGACAGAGACCTTTTAAGACAGTAAGGATATGACCAAGAATATTATACCTATCATGTTATCTGAATCTGAATGAAAAAGAATGGCAACTTTATAATATAAATGATGCTGATTTGTCCTTCCAATAAAAAATTTACTCAGAGGCATATGATACAGATTAAAAAACATTGTCCAATGCATGTTTCAAGAATTAGGAAGTTGTGAATCCCAGTTCCTACAATAAGACAATTGTTTCAGTTAATCATAAAGTTCATTTTACATATTTTATGATTATCACAATGGTATTGTTCAAATACAATGGTAAGACAAAAATAAGTATTTACTACCATGTTAACGATATTTCATATTCTAAGCTATAAAATGTTGTTGTTGTTGTTGTTAGGTGCCGTTGAGTGGGTATCCAACTCATAGCGACCCTCTGTACAATGGGTAACACTATTGTCAGTGCTTCTCTGCTGTGCCTAGGATTTTCAATGGCAGATTGATTTTTGGGAGGGGGTTGCCAGGTCCTTCTCCCAAGCCTACAGCTTCTGGTGTTCCCAGGCGTTCTCCCATCCAGATACTAACCAGGCCCAACCCTGCTTAGCTTCCGAGATGTGATGGGATCAGATGCCACAGGGCTATGGCTGCTGGCAAGCTATAAAATAAGACACTAAAAATCTGTAGATGTAAGGGGAAGAGAAAGCATTCTATATTAATTTTATAACATTGAAAAAATCAAGAGATAGCACTAAAAATTCTTATATGCTGTACTCAAAGTGTCCAGGTTTGACTACATGTGAACATTTCCAGGATGACCATCCTACTCTCAGCCACACCCACTGCTTTTTCTGATTATTAAAAAAGCCCTCTGCCTAGTTTCCCAGCTTCTGCCATTGATCTCCTCTAGCTATTCTTAAGAAAGGGCCAGAGATAGCTCATAACCATAATTGAGATCATATGATTTCTCCGCATTAAGTGGCTCCCATCTCATCTTGAGCAACAGCCAAAGTCATTATAATGGACTTTAAGGTGCTAGCTCCATAACTGTCTCATTATCTTTACTTCTCCAGCATCATCTTCTAATGTACATTCCCTTCCTCACTGTGTTCAAGCTTTCTAACTTCCATGATGTTAACAATAAGTCCACTGCATTCTCATTCAGGGTTTTTTATATAAGGTGTATCCTTTCTTTGTAATGATATTTCCACAGCACAGCATGGCTCCTCCTCACTTTTTTCAAGTCTCTCCTCAAATGCCTTTCACCTGATAAATAATTACCATGTATAATAGTTTTAAACATGGACCCCAAGTATTCCCAAATAGGTTGACATTCTTCTCATTAACAGATAGATTTATGTCTCCTCCCTTGATTCTAGGCATGCTTGTGATTGAATAGAGATGAATTTTATCACCTACAAATAAAATCAAAGACTAAATCTAAACTTAGAAATAAAAATAAATTATAGTTTATGAGCAGAAAATGTACAAAACGTACCTGAAAGCTTAATAATATAAGGTTTACACGTTAATATAGAAAGTAAAAAATCAAAAGAATGGTTAACAACATTGATTTCACATACTGCAGAATTTAAGGAAAGTTATTTAACATGGAAAAAAAATAAAAACATCAAGTAAAACAGTACAACAAGGACAATGAATGTATAGCAGCAATGAAGTAAGCTTTTTCTCAAGAGGTTACATGCTGTCAAAATGGTATCAAACAAAATGTATTTTAGATACATGATTGTGTATTCATGATCATGATTTGTGATTCATTCAAGATAAAATAAGTAGAAAGCATTTAATCATGCCAGCATTAGCATAAGTCTCATTAATGACCAATTTAAGTAGGTAAAATGTTCAAAAGATATAATTTAGCAATATATGAATTTAATACATATATTAAAATACATAAAAATTTATGAAAGAATTATTTTTTAAATCTCCATTAGTAAAGAAAAATATAGATCATAGTGCAGATCACAAAGAGAGCCTCAATACATTTTTAAAAGTAGAAATTATACAAAATAATAACTACCTAAAATTCAAGAAAATCACAAATAAGAAAAAGTTACATCAGGGTCAACAATATACTATCACCATTGGCACTTTCCTATTCATGTCTTAAAATAGATTCATTCCTTTAAATTACTCATTAAGAAAGAAACCCAATCAACTATTGGGAAGATAACCTCAAATTAAACCCAAAGGAAGATATAGAGGCATAAAGATTTTCATTTGCAAAGAAAAGATTAAAAATAATGACTTAATTTGAATTTAGAAATGGTAGAAAACATGCAAAACAAATATAAACTAAAACATTAAATCAAAAGCAATGATTCATAAATAAAAAGCAGTAAAAAATAACAAATATACAAGAGTTTATTCTTTAAGAAATAATCCATAATATAGAAAAATGTAGTAAATATGATTTTAAAACTGAGAAAAAGTAAAATTTAAAGTGGACAACACAAAAAAGAAATGCAAACGTTGTTCTTAATACACAGAATACCATGCTAGAAAACAAAGACATACTATGCTTGTAAACTGATTATGTATTTCATTAGGGTACATGTGTACCAGGTAAATGAATCTTAAATTAATTATAAATATGGTTATACAATAATTATGCCACTTTTTGCAAGAAACATCAAAAATCATATCTAAATGTCTATTAAATGCTCCATAACTAGATATTTCTATTGTTGTGTCCTGTTCGGTGTCACCAAGTCGCATCTGACTCATAGTGACTTTATGGGGTTTTCAGTGGCTGACTGTTTCAGGATTGTTTTGGGGAGTGGATTCCCACATCCTTCTCCCATTTATGCAGTGCTGCAGATCGAAACTGGGTCCTCAGAGAGCCTAGAAAAGTCACTCTAACAACTGAGCTACACCCCAGCCAATATTTCTATTAGTCAACAAAAATATGGTAAAATGGAGACCAAAATATATAAATGCATAGAAAAAATTCTCTTATTTTCTAGTTCATTTTGTAAAGCAAATAAAACTCTAATACCAAACATTGGTAAAGTTAGTGTAGAAAGAATAAAATAAATCATCAGTATTTTTCATGAACACAGTTGATGAACTAAAAGGAAGAAAAACAAACTTACTAAAAATTATCTACCCTAGCAATTTGGGATTCAAATTTAGGCATGCAAAGATGATTTAATACTGGGAAATATACATTAATATAATGCAACACAACAATAAATCCCTTTATTTACTTTGTATTGTACATTTACTGTTATAGCCTGAATGCTTATGTCTCTTCAAGTTCATATGCTAAAATATTTAACCCCAAAATGATGGTATTAGAAGGTAAAATCTTTCATTTCTTATTAAGTCATACGGGTAGAAACCTCTTGATTGGTACTATTACGCTCATAGCCCCAGAGATCTGCCTTACCCCATCTACCAGGTGAGGCTGCTGTGAGAAGACAGATATCTATGAATCAACACTCTGGCCCTCACCAGACAATAATCTGCAGGCGCCTTGATCTTACACCTCTTAGCCTCTAGAATGGAGAGAAATAACTTTTTGTTGTATATATTCTGGTCTATGGTATTCAGTTAACAGCAGCCAAAACTGACTTTAATAGTTACTTAATAAAATTCAATAGTATGAATGGTAAAATTTAATAAATTATAGGATATGTACTTATCATGATTAAAATAATTATCATAAACTGTTATTTTTATCATTTTCTTGTAGTCAAACCATAAGATGAAAATGTTAAAAAGTATTTGTATCAGAAAAGAAAGAGTAAATGGTCAGTGATAGCTTTAAAAACTAATTCAATCATAATAAGTTATATGTGATAATATGTGCCATATGGATTTGGGCAATTCTATCCAAAAATAAACCTCTATCTCTATGTAAGGATGTACCTGTCAGCTTGTCATGCTGTGGGGGATTGCATGTTGTTGTGATGCTGAAAGCTATGCCACCAGTATCTCAGATACCAGCAGGGCCACCCATGGTGGACAAGTCTCAGCTGAACTTCCAGACTTAGACTAGGGAGAAGGAACCAGCAGCCTACTCACAAAACAATTGTTGTTAGGTGTGTCAAGTGGAGTCTGACTCATAGCGCTCCTGTATAGGGTTTGCAATGGCTTATTGCTTTGGGAGTGGGCTGCCAGATCCTTCTCCCTAGTCTGCAGCACTTGGTATTCCCAGGTGGTCTCCCATCCAAGGACTAACCAGGTAGACCCTGCTTAGCTTCCAAGATCAGATGGGATCGGATGCTAGGATGGTATAGCTTAGATCCTGAAATAATTAGCCACTGAAAACCCTATAAATAGCAGAGAAGCACTGTCAAATATAGTGCAACAAAATGAGCCCTCCTGGATGGAAGGCATTCAAACGACAACTGGGGAAGAGTTGCCTCCTCTAAGTAGATTTGCCCTTTAAGATGGGAATGGAGTAAAGTCTCTAGCACTTCCAGCTGCTGCTGTGGCATGACTCAAAATGAGGAGAAAGACAGTGGCTGACACAATGGACTCAAATATAAAAAGATCACACATATGGCACAGTGTTGGGTAGTGTTTTGTTCCATTGTACAGAGGGTCATTATGAGTCAGACTAGACTCAATGGCATCCAACAACAAGAGTTAAGGAGCCAATATGATTACTCAGAAAAATTTTACAGTGTTCATCACAAAAACGATACACACTCATCACAAAGATTGAAATGGAACCCAATTCTGGCCTCTAATTTACAATGTATTCTTAATAACTCATTGTGTCTTCCTGAGCTTTAATTGTTTTATGGTTGAAATAGCAGTAATACATTTTAATTTTCAAGGTCACTCCGAATACTAAGTTAAACCATACACCAATATAATACCAATACGTGTATATATACTACAAGACATCTTGACAAGTATTAGTTCCTATTTTTGATCCAAAGAAGAAATACAAACGTATTCTTTTTAGGATGGTTCATTTTTATCTAATCACAGAAGGAAAGAGATATACTGACAATAATACTGTAGAAATATAAGGTTAATTGTCACTTATGTGAACATTACACATGGCTAGCTCTGATTATTAGACAGGCTGCCTCAAATAACCCCAAATCCCATGTACTTAAGCTAGTTTAGTTAATTGTATTATGCAAACTTCAACTTCCTGGATTTTTAATGCACTGTAATTTTATAAAATGTCCCCCTTGGGAGAAGCTGGGTGATGGATACATGGGATATCTATGCATTTTTTTGCAATTTCTTGTAAGTCTAATATTATTTCTAAATAAAAAAAATTAAATAATCCAAACTGATATCCTAGAGAATATGTTTTAGGAAGAGAAAAATAAAAGTTTCAAGACACAGTAGAGTCTTCAAACAACTATGTCTTCAAAATAGTTGATTTAATCCTTCAAAATAGAGGAATGAGAAACAGATATTTTTACCTGAGGAAAAATATTCTTAAACATGATTAAATGGAACAAAATGTATTACTGAAAAAAATATCCAATTAAGAAGCAACAACTCTGTACGTAATTAGACATCCATCACAATTTTAAATTTTCTGAAATTTCATTTCTTGTAGTTTTTTTGATTAAAACAAAAATGTATGCTATTTAAGACAGTTTATCTTGCGGTACTATGAAGTGTTAATTACAACTAAACAGTACCTTACTATGTGTAAAGTTAGCTACAAGAACACCATTTCTACCTTGGATAAAAATGAAAACAAAGGGAAGATATGAAATTGTCAAGCCTAATTAGAATCAAATAGAAGAGGGCAGATTCCAAACAGAATGCATATTTCTGTTTTGTGTAGACAAAAGGGCATCCAATAAAGGACACACTCAAGGCATTACTCAGGAGACCAAACCTTAGAGACACAAACCTGACATTTCCCATTTCCTTTAAAACAACACTGCAAATCTCCTGGAACCCACGACAACAGCCTTGGAGAATTGAGATTACCTGATAATTTCAGAACTGATGTTTGACACGACACTGACATGTTGAGTATTTTCCTTCAGCCACGAGAGATCCCCAGCTCCAGCAGTCACAAGTCAAAGGGGCACACGTTCAATTCACTCTTTGTTATTGAGTGGTTTGTTTTTGCTAGATAATTTATGAAAAATTAGCACAAATGACAGCCTGAGTATGGTGTAGGAATACCAAGCAGATGAGAAACTTGAATATCATTACCAACACAAGATAAAAAGGGCATTCAGCAACAAAGGTCAAATGAAACAATCAACCCAGGTTTCTATGCAATGTCACTTCTGAAATGCAGTTTCAGCAAGGGCCTGGACACAAGTAGTTTGGTTGCCTTTTTTCTTGATTAAACTGTATTTTGAAATTCTCCAGAGGTGAACATGTATACCATTATGAAAACCCTACTGAACATTTTTTACTTTTGATTCAATAATTTGAATTTTACCATAGTAAGCAATTCAACAAGTGGAGAGCCAAAATCTACGGACAAAAATGTTCATCACAACATTTTCTTGGTTGGCAAAATTAAAAACAGTGGATGTATAATAGGTGTGTTCTTGTTAAGTATACAAATATTGAAAGTTAGTTATAAAAATTGACATGATAAAATTCTGACTATGCCATATCAAACTGACAAAAGATTAAAACTGTTTATGTATTACTTCAATCATATACAATTAATATGCCTAGAAAAATTAGTAAAATTTACAAATATAGGGCAATCACAAAACATATCATCCACACAAAGACACTACCTGAGAGTGAAAGAGCATTTACCTATCAAAAATCTAGAACAATAGGCCTAGGTTGAGATTCCCCTGACAGCACAGGACATGTATCAACTGTCTGTGCTTACTATATCCCAGGCATGCCTTTAAGTACTTTATATATTTTATCTCATTTACTCCATGAGAGAACAAAAAGGACATGGAAAACATCATTATTCACATTTTATATAGGAGGACCGAGAGGCACAGAGACATTTAACAATTTGTCCCAATTTAGTGAGTAGGAATTTAAGGGCAATTTGCTTGGAGAGTCTATAACCTGATCACTATGCAAAATGCTTCCCACAACACTGAAAAGAAACACAGAAAAATACAGTATTAAGAATCAAGTGTGGATTTGGAGAACTACTTATGCTTTTTAATATAGTTCAAAATCTCCTAGGTTTTCTATGTAAATTGATTTCTAGAAGAAAAACACTCAGTAAAACACTTAAAGACTCAGTAATTTATTGACAGTGAAATACCTCAGCTATTTGTTGACTTTTGTTGCAAGACAAAGTATAATGTAAGTGATAGGTAATTAATAAATCAATATCTTGAAATTAATTGTCATTTTTAAAAATTATTTACTGATTTTATAAGTAAAACCATCATTAAATTTCCTTATTTACCTTTTCTTCTATGAGTTCTTATTTTTTTGACCACAATGGTACCCATCAAATACTACTTTCTAGGTTTAATATTGACTTTTTTACTGAATATATGCTATCATATATACATAATAGTAAAGCTCATAACATAACATAATAATAAAGCATATAGGATATAGAATAAGTAAATAGTTTCCCTATTCCTTCTCTATCACTTTCAATCAGTTATGGACACTTAAGAAATTATACTAGATATGTTATGTAGGTATTGTGAGAAGTCAACTTCAATAGGAATGCACACTGATACACACACACACACACATACATATATATATATATAAAATCTATGTCATATATATAATATCATGGGTACAAATATATGTGCCTATGTTGTTGTTAGGTGCCATGAAGGCAGATATGACTCTTAGAGACCCTATGTACACCAGAACAAAACATTACCAAATACTGTGCCAAGCACATGATCTTTTTATGTTTGAGCCCAATGTTGTAGCCACTGTGTTTCTTATTTTGAGTGTGCCACATCAGCAAAAGGAGGTCTCAGGGGCTTCACTCCATTCCCATCATTAAGGTTGAATCTAGTTTGAGGAGGCAACTCTTCCCCAGTCATTTCTTTAATGCCTTTCAGCCTGGGGGGCTCATTTTCTGGCATCATATTTGACAGTGTTTCTCTGCTGTTCATAGGTTTTTGAATGACTAATTGTTCCGAGAGTGTTTTGCTGGATCTTCTCCCTAGTCTGTCTAAGTCTGGAAGCTCAATTGAAAACCTGTCCACCATGGGAGGCCCTACCAGTATTGGAGATACTAGTGGCATAGTTTTCAGCATCACAGCAACACATAAGCCCCCACAGCATGACAAGTTGACAGACACGTGGGGGATATGTGCCTATATACATAGTGATAAATACATATGTTAATATCCTCATTTTCATTGTTATAATATTCAGAAAAAAATTTCAGGATGTATATCCATCTTTTTTGACAAACTAAATAAAGAACACATAATTATATTTTCTTTTTATGCTAAGTAAAAAAAAAAAAGGAAAGAAAACAGGGTAAAGATAGGAATGCTTACTTCTTACTCATTGTTTAGTGTGGATGTCTTCTCCAACATCGCCAGAGCTTTTATGGCTTCTATTTTATTTCTTGAACTTTAGCAGGAGCCTTAATTGTGGAAACAGTAACTACTCCTTTTACTTCAGTGAGATATCGCTCCAGGCCTTTCTTCTCCTTTATTAGTTATTTTGCAGTATCTCATATATACAAAATAAAACAACAGCAAGAGGCCCCATCACTACCACCTAGGTAGCTCTTCCCTTTCTAAAGAGGAGGGAAATGGTTCCTGGAGATCTGAAGTGACTTCATCTCCACTTTGGTAAGCCTTCTCCATGAGCATTTTCAGAATGCTATGGGTTCATTTTTCCCTTTACAGGTGGATGTTCACAATCTCTGTTTTCATTTACTTTTGTCTTTCCACCATTATCTTGCCTTCTCTGATCTATTTCTTATCTGTCATGCTAGAACTTTATGTTCTTTTATATTTTCTGTCACATACCTTAGGGAGGCTTCCTTTTATTGGCATTTTTAAAAAGTAGATTTAGACCCAGTACGCTCTCTACAGAATCATGCAAATGCATTTTATCTCACTCACTTATTACTGTGTAAATAAATGTGGAAATGTTTCCAAAAATAAATAATTTTGGAGATGTAAAGTCTAATTAAAAGTGACTGGTGAAAAGTATCTGAATTTGTAAATAGGAGCTCAGACTAAAACCAATGTAATTAATACACTAAAAGTATTCAGTCATGTGCTGTGGTACACACCTATAATCCCAGCGCCTTGGGAGGCTGAGGCAGAAGCATCACTAAGATTGAGGTCAGAGGCAGCCTGTACAACTTAGTGAGACCCTGACTCAAAAATAAAAAATGAAAATAACAAAGAGGCTAGGGGCTGGCTCAATAGAAAGTATTTGCCTGCCATGCAAGAGGCTCAAGGTTTAACTCCTCAGTGTTACAAAGCAAAACAATAAAACCTATTCAGACATATGTAACATTGGAATTCAAGCTTATAAATGATGAAGCTGAGCTGAAAAATAAGTTAGATGATATACTCTCATCATGTTCTCTAAGTTTGAATGCAATATTGTGTTTTATTGGTATATTTTTTGGTATATTCTTGGTGTTAGGTGCCCTCAAGTTGGATCTGACTCTCATAGAGACTCTCATAGGGTTTTCAGTGGCTGATTGTTTCTGGAGTGGACTGCCACATCCTTCTCCCATTTTTCTGGTGCTGGGGATCAAACCCAAGTCCTCAGAGAATGCAGAGCAGCACTCTACCAAATGAGCTAAAGCCCAGCCTATCTATTCTAATTTAGGTAAATTTTTACATCTTTCCAAATCAAACATTGAGCAACTTGAATAAATTTTTCAAGATCATGTTCTCCTAACATATTAGTCTTTAAGCCAGACAGAAAAAAGTCACTCAGATGTACGGATAACTAGATTAATCCTCCCTATATTGTATGCATAATAAACTCTCAAACTCTTAAGTCTTCTCAAGCACACTGAGTACATTTTTATTATGCAATTTTCCAGAACATGTGTCCCTAGCCTGAAGATGTCAAATGAAGAGGGAACTTACTCACTGTTCCCTGAATGTATTCATTCATAGTACACACTCTGTTAGTACAGGTAAAATGAACTGCACTTAAGTATCATTGCATATGCTTTGGAGTAATACATGTATAATCATAACTGTATTCATAGGGTAAAGGCTCGTCCTTGAAGAACAATGATTAGGTATTTCATAAGACTTCAGAGTGGCTGAGTTTCTCTCTTTATAATATTTTAAGTATTACTTCATCATATTTCTCTGTGCAGATAACCCTATATGCTGACAAATTAGGGTTCAGGATGAGAACTGTTGTCATTTAAGTAGCTTTATCTACTCCTTTTCTAATGAGCCATTCTATTATTTTTGAAGCATTTCATTCTCTATGGTGCTGAAGGGAGTTCTTCATCTTTAGGGAAGTAGTAATAGTGATGATATGAAGAAGAGAAAATAAATTTTCAATTTACCTGGGGGAATTGAGAATCTGATACAATGTGTTAGGCTTAATAATTCCTAATGGACAGTTTTTATCAACAGAGATATTCAAAAAAGTGAGAAAATACTCAGAAAGCATGATACACATATGATAAAAATCAAAATTACACTAGTATTATGAAAAGCAAGTCAGCTCCCCTGAGAAAATAGCCTCATAGGCACAAAGATTTAAATCACAATGAAAATGTAGTAAAAAAATGCATGTTACTTACAACCATTAACAAAGGAAGAGAATATACTGAATATACTGAAGAATAAAGAAAAAATAAAATCCAACCTGCTAAACATGGTTTTCACAAGATATTGTAGTGATAAACTACATTTATGTTTTTCTGGTTAGAAAAGATGTGACATTATTTAGGAAATGGCAGTAACCAACAGAGAGAGGGATAACAGAACAGAGAGATGCTAAGACCAAAGACCATGATACTTGACAATATAAGAAGGCTTTGTCTTAGAGAAGATATTTCTTTTGTTGAAAAAACACAAGCTCAGTGTGGTTACATGTAGATGTGTGAAACTGTCCAATGATGTTATAAAAATATATATGTATAATAAATATATATGTGCATATATAAACATGTATGTATATATACACACATATATAAATATATATGTACATATATATTACATATATTTACATTATATATGAAGAAAATTTTGTGGTAGAAGTACAGATTCAGTTGGAGATATTTGTTCAACACATATATTTGAGTTTTATGTGAGGTACTGTGCACTACACAGTAAGAAAAAAACATTTGAGAGAATACACAAAAACTAGTAAAGAAACATAAAATCCCCATTGCCTTTTAAGAAAAGTAACATACAATAAAATAACAAAGTCTAGTTATAGAGAATAACAGGGCAGAACCTTAGTATATACTACTTTGGTTGCCTTGTGCAGGTTAGTATAATCAATGAAACTGAAAAAGGGCAATGTCAGTTCTGTAATATTCTTGTTAATACGCATTAATTGAATCCAATCACAAGGAAACATCAGAAAACCTAAATTGAAATATAGGGAAGAGGAAGAGAAGGAAAGGAGGGGGAGGAGAGCCTTGTGAAGGACAGAGGAGTGAAGGAAACAGAAAACTACAAACAGGCCAGCCAGTCCCACTGGAACTGTGAACTGGATAAAGTGAAAATAAAGGGTGGAGAGTCCAAGGCATGGTGAAAGTGACAAGAGCTGATGAATCCCTGAGACTAGAACTGGTCCAGAACAAGGCTCATCTGAGGTT
>VMDO01030209.1:0-21605 GCA_007922755.1 Pedetes capensis | reverse complement strand
CTGGGATTTAGCTCAGTTGGTAGAGCACTGCGCTGCAGTCTCTGAGGTCCCGAGTTCAATTCCCAGCACCGCAAAAATGGGAGAAGGACCTGGCAATCCACTCCCAATGCAATCCCGAAACAATCAGCCATTGAAAACCCTATGAGGGTCGCTATGAGTCGGATACCGACTCAACGGCACCTAACAACAACAACAACAACAATTTATGGCTGAGCCTGGCTGCAGATGCCCTGAGTTCAAATCCCACCTCTCCCACTTGCTAGTCTATTCGGCACCAGGCATGTGACTCCTCTCAGTTTTCCAAGCCTCAGCTTCCCCTCCTGTGAGGCAGGGAGACCTTGACCCTCACCCCTGGGCAGTAGAAGAGCTGATGATGGAGACCCCCATCTCCAAGCTGCTGCTGGTACCACTGTTACCACCAGAAACGTCTGCTGGGGTCAGTGGCTGGCTGAGCCCTGCTCCCCCACCCCAGCTTTCTTCCCCGTGGAGGTTGAAGCTGGGCAACAGGAGGAGCAGAGGACCTTCGAAGGGATGGTGATTGGCACCCAGTGCTTTCGTGTCCTGGTGGTCGTAGAGCAGTGTGGTCTCAGTAGCAAGGAGTCAGTGTAGCAAGGACGAGAGCCACAGCAGGCTGGTGTATGAATGTTCTGTGGAATCGTCCCATTTCAATGGGGAAGCAAAACTCATTTGAGAGGTTGAGAAACCCATTAGTCACTCTCAAGGCATGGGACTCTGTGGTGTGTCCAGAATACACTTTCTTCCTGGGGACTTGGCCTTACTCACCTGTGGCTGTAGGCTGGGGTTATTAAGGGTCCTACCCTTCTCTGCCCACAGTTAATCATCCCAGACATTGACTGCCCAAGCCAAACTGGGCCTACCAGGTCTTTCCTACCAGGGGCCTGGTTTGGAACTCAGGGGTCTCTGGGATGGATAAGCCAGAGGATGGGTTCAGGGGCCTTTCACACTCAGCATCTGTCTAGCACCTCATCAAAAAGGCTCATCTGGGCAGTGGCTCCCGCCCAGCCCGCCATTACAGGATAAGTCTTGTTCCCTCCAGGACCTTAGAATACAGCCTTGCTTGGAACAAGTCCACTGCAGATGCAGTTAGCTAAGAAGAGGCCATATCACCCCTAAGCAGCACAATGGTGTGTGAAGACAGAGCCACCAGAGAGGAGCCACCAGAGAGGAGCCACGTGGGGTGAAGGCAGAGACTGCAGTGACATGGCTTCTACCCAGGGACACCAAGGATGCCAGTGACCTCAGGAGCCAGGAGAAGCAGGAAGAACACTGCCCAAGACCACAAAGGCTGTGATCTGATGGTGGCTCTCAGAGCTAAGGGCAGGTAAAACCAGTGAAGGATGCAGAGAACAGGAGAGCTTCACCTTGACAGGAAGTCTGCCTCTTTCTCCTGCAAACCTTCCCACAGCAGCCTTCCCCCAGTCAGCAGGGGCAGCTTGGGCCAAAAGCCTGACTTCATCCTCACTTTCTCCCACACCCTCAGCCAGAGGGCTGGAGCCCACAGTGAGCACGACAACTGCCCTTCCCCGGTGCTGTGGTCGGGCGGGCATCCTCCAGCCTCTCTCCTCTTCCAGAACACGAGTGAGGCGCTGTCCCCTCACATATCCCCTCAGAGCAGAGTTCCCGAGGTCCCCACACACCAAATCCCCTTTCCTGCCTCTGCCCCCATCTCCTGCCACATCCTACCCCAGCTCCCTCTGTTCATGTCTCCGCTCCTCCATGCGGCCTCACCCCGCACCCTTTGTCCTGGCCGCACACTCCCTGCAGTGCTTGTCACCTCTAGTGTGGTCTACATGGGGTTCTCACAGCCAGGTCTCCACTAGGGCCAGGGTCTTTGTCCTTTTGTGCACCGACTGGCGCACTGCTCAATAAATAGTTGTTAGGTGTTAAATTGGAGTGAGGGTGTGGGTACAGTTATGAAATAAATGAAGGGCTGTGTCATGCGCGTGTACGTGAAAGGCTGGTCTTCTGCTGGTGAGGCCGCCTGCGTGGGGTGCCTCTTGGTTGATGCCTGTAGTCTGATGTAGGTTTATGAGTTTGAGAACATGTGTGTAGGGCAGCTCTCTCTGAATCTCCAGAATTCAGTCAAAAGGCCCAGTGGATTTCACATTGTTTAAAAACAACTCTTTAGTTGTAAAACATTTCAGTGCTACTGAAAAAGATTCCCAAACTGACACAGGAAGATGTGATGAAGAGAATAACCTTGATCTAGAAAGAACCCCAGCCTGAGTCCTCAGTGCTGAGGCTGATGAGCATGTCTTCAGCACGGCAGAAACAGAACATCTTTTCCTTGTTGGTGTATGTTTGACATTAACACAGCCTGGAGCCAAGCGGGGAAACTGGTTGGCCTCAGTGCTGCAGGACTGTGTTGGCAAACATATGAACCAGTGGAAACTCACATTAGACGTCCTTCCTTCCACTCTGCCCTGGGTGGCAAGAATCCACTGCCCATCGCACGTCCAGCCTCAGAGTGCTAGGAGCGCCATGGAGGGGTTGGAAGCAGATGATCAGTTCCTAGACCAGAGGTCCCCTGCCCTTGGGCTGTGCGTGTTAGGAGGCTTCATGGTTTGAATATAAAGTGTCCCCCAAAGGTCCTGTGCTTGACCATTTGGCTCCCCGCTGGTGGTGCTGTCCGGGAGGTTGTGAAGCTCTGGGAGGCAGGACTGGCTTGGCAGCCGTGCGTCACTGACAGCAGGACTTTGGAGGTTTTTATCCGGGACCTGTAGCTCCACTTTCTCCCTGTTCCTGGTCCGCCACGCTTGGAGATTGTGTGTCACAGGCCTTACTGCCACCACCACGGTACCTAGCCTGCCGCTGTGATGGGCTAATTCTATAACTGAGAGCCCTCAACGAACCTCTTCCCTTCTAGATGTGTTTAGGTTCGTTTTTCTGCTACAGCAAGACAGCTGTCTAATCCAGCTGGTGAGCAGTGAACAAGGGAGTGAAGCTTCATCTGTATGTACGTAATAAGTGAAATGTGCTTGAATCGTTCCCAAACCATCCTGCCCCATCCCCATCCATGGAAAAGTGGACCCTGGTATCAAAAAGGTTGGAGACAGTTGCTGCAGAGTCTGGAAAGATCTGTGCCCCTGCAGCTGCGGTGGCCAGCATCACTCACCCAGCCTCTCAGCTCTGGGCACAGTGTCGAAGGACAGATGCCTCTCAACCAGCTCAGGGAGGGAGCTCCATGCTGCAAGCAGCAAGGGGAGAACTATGTAGCTTAGAAAATTTTGTAGCTTAGAGTTCAATTCCTTTTTCTTTTTTTCAGTATTAAGGGCTGAACCCAGGGCCCCGTGCATACTTTACAAGTGCTCTGCCACTAAACTGCATCCCTAGTTCCTTTTTTATGTTTTATCTTGAGACAACATCTTGCTAAATTACACAGCCTGCTTTGGGCCTTGAACCTGTGATCCTCTTGCCTCTGCCTCCTGAGTCTCTGGGATTACAGGGATGCACCATCAGGCCCAGCGAGTTCAATTCTTTAATTTAAGAAATATCCAGGCAGCCCTTCTATTTCAGGGCCTGTGAAGGCAGGCTGCTCCGTGATGCTAGGGCAGGGGACCCAGGGAGGCCTGTGGTCTGGGCACTGGCTAAGGAGGGTTAGGTGTGGGAAGGAAGATTCCTGCAAATAGTCATGGGACTGCACATGCAACTCAGCTACGAGAGAGCTGGGGCCCAGCCCTCCAACGAAGAAGTGCATGCTTAACCTCCAATATAAAAAGAAACTTTGGCTGTGAACAAGGAAGCAAAATGGTCAAGTTCCCGTTTCTCCAAGTATATGTTTAAAAATCTCTCCTTTGTGCACATAAGATGGCTTCTGTGGGAATAGGGAGAGGCTGGCAGGTAGGAAGGGAAGCAGCTGAACCAGACTCAAGGGAATCTGGAATTACGGTTTGGGGTTCTGCTAACAGCATCCACTCATGCCTGGGGCGCAGGGATAAGGGCCAAAGGAGATCTGCAGGGCCTCCGGAGCTTAGCTTTGGCAATGGGTGGGTGGAGGAGCCATCTGCTGTGAGGGAGCTGGTGGCTACAGCAGCGGGCATGACAATCCATCTGTCGGTAGGAGGCCACGTGTAAAGGGTAGAGTGCCCATCTGCTGATGTCCACCAGTGCCCAGCCACAACCCGAGGCCTCAGAGGAGCCATCCTCAAGGGCAAGATGCTGAGACCCAGCGGGGGAGGAGGAGTGGCGTCAGGCAAGGGAGAGGTGACCCCCATGCCCTGGGGAATGGCCACATGGTGAGGCCTGGGTGGGAAGGAGCAGGGTGTTGGGCATGGCACGGAACAGGCAATAGCCACTGAGGAGAGCTGTGGTAGTTCCAAGGGTGTGACTGGAGTCAGTGGGCTATGGCCATCCCTACAGACTCTGTATCACTGTGAACGTGCAGGGGAAGGGGAGGCAGAGGCAGGCCCGGCACTTTGCCAGGAACAGACACCAGTTCTGATCCATTCGTGTTCTTATAGAACCAGAAAATAACATAAAAGCATAAGGAGGAAGCCTTGAACTTTACAGGTCTGGCCAAAAACACAGTAAGACAATGGTATGCGCCATCCCCTTGCAGGACAGCCGCACCGGGAGGTTCCTTTTGTCCTCTTGTTTGTTTTTTGTACGGCTGCTTTGAGGGCTGAGATCAATGTCTTTTCCTCTCAGTTTGTTTGTGGCTTCATAGCAATGTGTCCAGGCTCAGTCCACGTCCCAGGAGTGGGCTGGGATCTCACGGCTGCCATGGATTTTTAATCTAGCTCACACTGTCTCGGAAGAACCCCATTGCTGTGGGGCGTGGGTGGCTTAGAGTGCAGCTTGTTGAAATGGAAAGCACAGGCAGGTTTGGGTTCATGGGGGGCATGGTGGAGTCCGGATAGTCAGTTGAGACTGCACACGTTTTCTTGGCCAACTCAGTGGAGAGCCTTAGGTCAAGTATGTATCAACTGGTTGTAGATAAAATCAGGCCTTTCCACTTGGCAGTCCAGCTTCAGAGCAGTCTTTCTGCATTCAAGACTCCTCCTCCCCCTTGATTCCCTTCTCTTGCTTGGATATTCCTCTGAGGGTGCCTCTGGAACGTCTTGGAGCTCAGCCACGTGGGGAGATTTTGGACTAGAGAGAGGTCAGGGTGAGAGCTGGGGGTTAGAGTGATAGCACATAGGCAAAAGTTGAAGTTTTAGGAATCAGGGAGACTATACAGATCAACAGGAATAGAAAACAAAGTGGGGTACAGAGTAATACAGCATTGGCTTTTCCATTATGCTAAGATGTTTTAAGATCCAAGAAGAGGGAAGCCAGGAGGGTTCTGACATAGGAGCCAGGAGGGATTTGAATTTTTCAGGGCAAGTGTGGGAATCTGGAAAGAGAACTAACATGACTCAGGGCTGCAGAAAGGTTAAATGTCATAGCATGTGCACTGTGTACATTTTGACTTGGTAAGTAGTTAAGGATCCTCTTTTTAAAATTAGAACTGTTTCTAAAATAATTGAAAAAAAAATAGCTGCCAAAAGAGAACATGTTTTAGAAGGCAGAGCTTCTGTGCGCTCGGAGAAAAGTCCCCGATTCAAGTGAGCAATGAAGACAGGGAGCTGCCACAGGGTCCCCTGGGTGCTCTCATTGGATGTGACATCACAGCATGGCCTGGGAGCTGTGGTCCTCCCTTCCTCTGGATGCCTGAGCCGTCTTTCTCTGTGCCCATGTCCCCTGTAGGATGGATCGCCCATGGAGAATAGACATGTGCCTCCCTCTCTGTCCCATCCCAGGCTCAGATCGGAGACCTGGCCCCCAGTCCTGTCTCCTGCTATGGATGGGGAGCCCACGGCCTGCGGTTTGAGCGGGAGCTCTTTTCTGGTTCCCTCCAAATACAGCTTCAGGTCATCCTGGAAGAAGTTTTCTCCCTGGTTTTAAAGTTCAGGGCTTTCTCTCTTCGTTTTGATGCTGCATTTTTTTCTTTCTTGATTGCACGAGTCAGAGAGAAAGGAGAAAATGCTGCCTAGCCCCACATCTGACCTGAGGGTGACCAGCTCGTCTCTCAACCTCTCAATCAAGCCTCGGTTTTCCTACTAAAAATGGGATACTGTCATAGAGTGCACATAAAGTGGACTGCTGCACCTCTTATTGGTGCTCCACCATCCAGCCACACATTCCCCAGACCACGGACACTGCAGGCTTCGGGCTGAGGCCTCCCTCTCGGGACCCTGACTACCGTGGGGCAAAGAATCGCTGCCTGGGCAGCAAATGCTTTGCCTGAGGCCTCGCACAGGAGTGTGATGTGGACCATCATTGGTGACTACCACCTGCTGTCGAGTGGACGCTCCCTAGTTAACCAGTCTAAGTATGGGGAGACAACATAGGTGCTAAGCTGGGGCACAGGCCTCCCCAGCACTTTGCTCTCCTACCCCTGTTTGGACCCTTCAGGCAAATCCCCAACCATGATCTCTGAAGAGACAAATCCTTTTTATCCCAACTTTTTTTTTCAGTACAGAGTAGTTGAGCCCAGGGCCTCATGCACACTAGGCAAATACTCTACCCTTGAGCTGTACCCTCAGCCTCTTTTTTATTTTGAGACTGGTCCTTGCTAAATTGCTCAGGCTGCCTCTGGCCTTGAACTCATGATCTTCCTGCCTCAGCCTCCTGAGTTTCTGGGAGCACAGGCATGTACCCAGCTATTTTAAATATTTTGTTGAGAATGAATTCCATACCTTGGACTTCTGTCTAAGAGTAGGTTTCCTAGTGGTGGTGGCTGCCAGGTGCATTTGATAATGCCCTTGGCAGCTGAGGAAAGGGTGAGGGAAGGCTGCATGCATGTCAAGCCCACCACCACGTGACACCAGAGATGTACCCAATGTGTCCTTCTGCTCTTTCTGCAGCCCTTGCATCCCATTGGCATGTCCTGACATTTCCAGTCTCCTATCTGCTCCCCTGCCTGTAGCTGTACCACTGTGGTATCTGACCCCATCAAATCTTGGAAGCTAAGCAGGGTCTGGCCTGGTTAGTACTTGGATGGGAGACCACCTGGGAACACCAGATACTGTAGGCTTGGGAGAAGGACCTGGCAACCCACTCCCAAAAAAACAATCCACCATGGAAAACCCTATGAATAGCAGAGAAGCACTGACAATAGTGTTTCGCCTGTTGTACGCAGGGTCACTATGAGTCAAACACCGACTTGATGGCACTTAACAACAACAACCTGTTCCCCTAATTTACACAAGTGCTGGAGGTGACATTCCACGCTGCTCAGTGACCCATATGTAAGGGCTCAGAAACCTCAGGTCTCAAGTGGGCAATGAGGTCACTGCTGTAAACTGAGGTGTAGTCATGCACAGGGAAGTGTCAAGGTGCACAAGTATTAAGTGGTTTTTCACACAGGCATGAGCCTCTACAAGTAGTGCCCAGGTGGAGAAGGACAGGTGTGTCACCCAATGCAGTAGCCACTGGCTGTGGGTGACCATTTAAACCTTATCTGATTAAAATGAAGTAAATTAGGTTTCAGTTCCTCACTTGCGCTCACCCCATTTCAGGAGCTCGAGATCCACATATACTAGGGTCTGCTGTATACATAGTACAGCTCCAGAACATTCTGTCATCATAGGAAATGCTGTAGGGCAATACTACTGCAAAGTGTTTCCAACATGCTGTGCCCCCTGCGTGACTCTTGTGCCATTTCCAGCCTACCCACCCTGTCCACAGAGGAGACCAACCTTAGGGCTGCTGTGGCTGCTGGGCCCACGTGGCCAGAGTCTGGATTTGTGCATAGGTAGCATGAGCTAAACCATGGGCCAAGACATGCATAGAACCTGGAATGTGGCACCTTTCCTGTGAAAAGGGCCTTTGCAGACGGGATGAAGTTAAGGATCCTGAGTTGGGGAGGTTATCCTGGGTTATTCAGGAGGCCCCATGTCAAGATGAGGTCCTCATAAGAGGGAGGCAGTTGAGCCGGGTACGGTGGCACACGCCTATAATCCCAGCCTCTTGGGAGGTGGAGGCGGGAGGATCGCAAGTTCGAGACCAGAGGTAGTCTTCGTAATTTTGCAAGACCCTGTCTCAAAAAGTAAAAAAAATTGGGCTGGGGGCATAGCTCAGTGGTCCAGCACTTGCAAAGCATGCAGGCACGAGGCCCTGGGTTCAACTCCCAGCACTGCAAAAAAAAAAAAAAAAAGAGGGAGGCAGGCAGGTCAGAATCAGAGACAGATTGGATTATGCTGAGCCACAGGCTTTGAAGATGGGAGGAACTAGGCACAAGGAGTGTGGACCCCCAGCAGGTGGCAGAGCAGGAAACGGGGTCCACTCTTCAGCCTCCAGCAGCAGCTGGCTGCCAACACCTTGACTCTAGCTTGGTGAGACTTGGCCTTCTGACTTCCAGAGCCATCACGTGGTACATTCATCGGTTAGAAGCCACCAAGATTGTGGCCCTTTGTTCCAACAGCCACGGGACATTTATTCATGCAGATAGAAGCTCCTTTGCTGAGACTCAAGAGTGGCTGGATTTCCCAGCAGTCTAGAACTATTTGGGGGTCCAAACTAAAGCTAAGAAGATCTCTTCCCCTCCTGCATTGCATTGCTGTGCACTGGCAGAGCTGTCCAGCCGTCTTGCACTCTGCAGGTAGCAACACCCCCCCTGCACCCAGCCATCACCAAGGCACCCAAAGTACCCAGGAAACAAGAATGGTTCTGTGGCCTTCGGGTACCTACATCCACACCTTTTGCTGCACCAAGACAAGCTGCCACCCTGGGATGGGTGTCAGCAGGGACCCTGCTCCTCTGGGAAGAGGTGACCCTGTTGGCATAGCCGCTCCTGGGCCCCTGACTCCCCCAGCTGTAGGTTGGTGACGCCATAGGAAGCTCTGTGACAGGAAAGAAGTGCAAGCCCCTGCCAAAGTAAACTGCGTGTCACTCAGCACGCTTTGATTATAGAGGCTATTCGTGGACCTTGGTCTCCACCCTCATTGCCCCCAGTGAAATGCAGTTTATCGCTATGCCCGGGAGGCAGACTAGCATTTGCTTATTTTTCTATGCTGTTTTCATTGTTTATCTGGCAGTAAGGTAATGTTTGAAGATAACATGATTAGGCCGTTTATAGAACTGTGGGAAACCAAGGGAAAAAAATAATACTATAAAACTAAAAATACTAATTTGGATTTTTTCCAAGCAAGTAATCAGTACAAAGAAACAAAAGGCAAAAGGGCACCTGTTGGCTTATGTAATGATTAGGTGGAACAACAGGTGGACCTGACCCAGAGCCCAAAGGATGGTCCAGCCTGGTGTTTACCTAGGTTTCTTTCCTTCCTTGTTTCTTTCTTTCTTTCTTTCCTTCTTTCTTGCTTCCCTGTCTCAGTCAGCTCTGCCTCTCCATGTGGACATCGTCATGGGTTTAGCACCTGGTTCTTGCTCCAGTGGCCTGGAAGGACGATCGGACCTTCCGGCCCAGCAGGGGCTGAAGCGGGCGGTAATTGTCCACCATCGCCTCCTCCTTTTCACCATGCGCAGAGAACAGGAGTGTGCGGAAGGCCGACAGCTGGAATGCAATGGCCAGGGTGACTCGGGGCAGGTACGAAGGCTCCCACTGTCTCTCCTGCCCTGTGCAGTCCCCCCCATACTCACACCATGTTGGGGTGGCCCTGTGTGACCATCAGAGTGTGGTGAAGGGACAGAGTGACTCCTGTGTGTAGCCATAATGGCATTGCACCTTCCCCCGGTCTGTAGGGTCACTAGCTTAGGGACAGCCGTCTGCTAGCAGGGTGTTCCAGCAGCCCCATGTGAAGTCCTAGCCAAGGGCAGCACCAACTTGCCAGCCAACCATGCATCAGTGGCATCCCTTTCCTGGCTAATGTGTTCGCCCACAATTATGGTTTGAATCTGAAGTGGCTCCCTCAGGCTCACGGTTCTCTTGGTTCCCAGGTGGAGGCGCCATTTTGGGAGGCTGTGGAACCTTTGGCTGATGGAAGTGGGTCACTGGGGGTGCCTTTGAAGGTGATGCCTGACCCTGCCTCCTGGTCTGCTGTGATGTGAGCAGCTGTCATCCACCACAAGCTCCCACTACCATGATCTGCTCAAGCGCACGGGGCCAAGCAACTATGGACTGAACCCTCTGAAACCATGAGCTGCAATGGGTCTTTCTTCCCTGAAGCTGTTTCTGTTGGGTATCTGGTTACAGGGATGAAACAGTAACTAGTAATCCTGCAAACACTCATCTGAGCCCCTGCAATGGGCAGGGACTCATGTCACTTCTGTTATTGCACAGCGACTTTACCCCAACACAGCCTGAGAGACAGTGCTGACCTATTCAACTGTGTGTCCTCAGGGAACTTGCCATGCTGGGATCCTGAACCACTGAAGACCAAGGGGTGGGACTAGGTGTGTGTTTCTCCCTCCAGCCCCCACCGATATTCAATGTCAGAAGGACCACAGTCAGGAGCTGTGGTGCACGACGGTGATCCCAGTGATTCGGGAGGCTGAGGCAGGGTTGTGAGTTCAGGGCCAGAGGCAGCTTATGTAATTGAGGAGACCCTGTCTCAAATAAAAAATAAGAAAGCAGCTGGGGTTCTGCTGAGGGATGGAGCACTTTCCTAGCATGTGCAAAACCCTAGGTTCAACTCACGGTACTAAAAAAAAAAAAAAAATGAGGAGGAAGAGGAGAGCTGTGATTGTGGAGTCCTGTTTCCACCTCAATGACTCTTGTGCAACTGAAACATTCTTCCAGTTGATGCAGGAACATCCACAATGCACCAAAGAATGAGGTCCACACTGCCCCTCCACAGTATCTCAGTGAAGCCACCCACGGGGTAAGACCTCCCATGAAGGCCTGCTCACCTGGCTTGGTGCCACCTCGATGGGCTGTTTCTGGATGATCCAGGTGACCGACTCGGCCAGCGGTGGGGTGGTGAGAGATCCCGGGTAGGTCCAGTAATCCTGGCAGGCAGGCAGAAGACAAGAGGGGTCGAAGGGGCCCATGGCTGCCCGCGCACCCTGTGAGTGAGAACCACAGGCTGGTCAGTGCAGGAGCGAGGAAGAGAGGGCGCAAAGGAGCGGATCGGGGCACCCCCACCCCCATTCAGTGTGGGGAGGGTGGGCATCACCAGGAAAGAAGTATGTTCTGAGGGAAAGGCTGTCAGCCACCCTTGTCACATTTGGAAGCAGAAATAAGAAACTGTGACTCTTCTATACAGACCAGAAATTCTCACTTGTATTTTTTGTTTGAAAGTTTTTTGTTGTTGTTGTTTGTTTGTTTGGTGGTACTGGGAGGTTGTACCTAGGAACTCACACATGCTTTGCAAATACACTACCACTGAGCTGCACCCACAGCTTATTTTTCACTTTTTATCACTAAGTTATGTAAGCTGCCTCTGGCCTCAAACTTGTGATTCTCTTACCTCAGCCTCCTGAGTTGCTGGGATTACAGGTATGGACTGCCATGCCTGGTTTAAAGTTATTCATTTTTTATTATATCAGCTGTGGAAAACGTTGCAGTTTTCATTGAGATAAAATATGCATAACATAAACATGACCACTTTAGCTGTTTTTAACTATAGTGTGCAGAGGCGTTAAGTACATTCACACCTCTGTGCAGCCACGCCCCCCATCTCCAGAACTTTCTCATCTTCCAGACTGAAGCTCTGTCCCACTTAACACTGACCCGACCCCTGGAAACTCTCTTGTACTTCCTGCCTCTGAATCTGACTGCTCTGAGATCCTCGTGTGAGTGGGATCCCGCAGTCATCGTCTTTTCTATCTGGCTTATTTCACTGAACACCATGTCCTCAAGGTTCAGCCACGTGGGAGCCCGTGTCAGAATGCCCTTCTTTTTCATGGCTGAGTAGAATGCCATTGTGTGGATGGGCCACATGTTTGCATGCACCCATGGGTAGCACTTGGGTTGCCTTCCCCTTCTTTCTGCTATAAACAATGCTTCCAGAACAGGGGAGGCCATATGCCTGAGAACCTGCTTCTTTGGGGAGCACACCTGTGAGCAGGATGGCTGGTCATATAGTAATTCTTTTTTTAACAACAAATCTTGAGGAGCCATCACACTGTTTTCCACTGTGGCTACACCAGGGAGTTTTACACCCTTACTCCTGATCGTCTCTCAGATGGCCCCCAAAGTAATGGCTGTGGTGATTAACATGACTCAGGGGTCCCCCAACTCTCGTGCCTGGCTCATCCCCCTCACAGGGACCAGGTGGGATTGAGGTCCCCACCACCATTCTCCAGTGTCCCACAAGCTCCCACTGGCCCTGCCCAGGCCCTATGTGCAGAGCTCAGTTGGTCACC
The DNA here is from genome assembly GCA_007922755.1 of Pedetes capensis. Classification (NCBI taxonomy): domain Eukaryota; kingdom Metazoa; phylum Chordata; class Mammalia; order Rodentia; family Pedetidae; genus Pedetes; species Pedetes capensis. Next base: position 9,335 of record VMDO01030209.1, on the reverse strand, counting down.
TTCTGTGTTTCCTGAAAGGGCAGCGGGAAACCCAGCTCTCTGAGTTCAATGTGATGTTGCCATCCACTCATCACTAGTGTTTGTTGAGCATTCTGGAAGTCTGACTCCACCTTGGACACCAGGGATGCTGGGGAGCAAAGCAGACAGAACCCCCCATCTCTGTGGGGCTCAAGGAGGATGAGCAAGCAGAGTGCCCGGCAGTTTACACCATGCTGAGCATGAAGGACAAAGATAAAGTTGGCGGTGGGATAAGATGGGGCAGAGGTGTTTTGAGAGAGGGGGTCCCGAAGGCCTCCTTGGGTGACATTTGAGGAAAGACGTCATACTCATCAGCTGCTATGCAGCTCACACTGGCCTCAAACTTAGGATTCTCCAGGCTCAGCCTCTCGAGTGCTGGGATCACAGGTGTATGCCACCATGCCCACTTCTTCTGTCTCTTTAAGTCCTTTTATCTCTTAGAATCTAACTCTCTTGTTGAGGGGAGGGGTCCGAGGCCCATAGAGCCTGGCAGTTCTTCCTCCATCACATCCCCTCTGTGGTTTGCCTGGAAAACTGAGCGACGACATACTCCAGAGTCTTCGAGGGAAGGAACACAGCCCTGGGTACACAGCACTTCACAGCCAGCTCTCTTCTCTCTAACCCTGTGCGAGGAAGTGGCTGGAGGGAGGGCATCTGCAGCTGGGCTGCGGCTGGCTGTGGACCAATGGGGAAGGGGACAAGGCACTAGGGCTCGGCAGCTTGTCCCTGAGGTGTTCCTGAGTCTGCAGCAGGGCAGTGGAGAATGATCTGTCTCGGTCCCATGGGGCCACTGGGAGGCCCACATCAAGGGGAAGGCGGCACACAGATCAAAAGCTGCTGTGAGCTGGCGAGGAAGGGCTGGCTGCGGCCTTCCTGAGAGCGGCTCCCACCATTGTTGAGACAGGTGGAAGCCTCATCCGTCCTCACCCTCTGGCCCCGTGCCTGACGGCCACCTTGACTCCTTCCCGCCTTGGAATTCTTTTGTGTGGTACTGGATAAACAAACTCCATCTCTTTGAAATTTCCATTCTTCATCAAAGTCCCTTCTAGGCTGATCTTTAAGAAGAGTGACATCATCATCCTTGTCCTCCTCCAGGACTGCATGGACGCACCAAGGTGATCCATGAGCACTGGGCAAAGCACAACAGGGTGACCCCTGGCCCTGCCTCTCTGCCCAGCTTTCCCTCTTCCTCTGGGTGCCACACTCTCCTGGGACAGGGGCATCTTAACCAGGTTCCTGCCCATAGAGTGTGCTGCTGGGTGGCACCCAGCTCAACGTTCTCAGTGTCAACTGGTAGGCATTTCCCTGTTTTCAAATAGACTTTTAAATCACCGGTGGACAACATTGTCTGGGATAAGGCAGAAGAGTTGGTTTTGTTGTTGTGTTTTGTTTTGTGATTTTTGAGACTGGGATCTTGCTATGTAGCCCAGGCTGGTCTTGAACTCACTATGCAGCCCAGGCTGAAGGCTAAAAGTTTTTGAGAGCAAATCTCTTTAAAGAAAGATATTAATAGTCATTCCTGTGCCAGGCAGATGCATTCAAACTCTACTCACTGCGGCCTGGATGGCTGGATTTGGGAAAGGCCAATCACATCCAACACCCTTATCTTTTTTTTTTTTTTAAGTTTTATTACTGGTACTACTTTATTTGTTTATTTTTAATTAGTGTTTTAATTATACAATTGATAGGATATAAGGTGACATGTCAGTCATATACCTATTATGAAATTATCAAATCAGGATTGTTTATGCTTCCATCTCCTCATTTTACAGAACAAAGTAAACAAAAAAAGGAAGAGTTTTGATTAACATGTCATGATGCACACAATTATAAGTTATGGCATGATTTTTTTGGGTTTTCATAGAGTGGCATCCTGTATTTTGCACTTTTCTCTCCCTCTTTATCTGTCTAAGTTCTTTCCCTCCCTTGCCCACCCTGTCCATAGTTCACTCCCTCCCACAAGTCCCCTCCACTTTGTGCTGGGCGTCCACATGTATTTTCTAATCTTGGATATCTATGATTATATGTGTGTACATATACACATAACACTCTTATCTTATGAGGAGGAAATGGACCCAAGAACGGCAGTGACACAAGAAGTCCAAGAGAGAGCTTCTGAAGGTGAAGGTTGTATCTCGAAGCCAGCTGGGGGCACTCTGGAATCAGCACAGTGGGGCTCCATTTCCAGATCCAAGGCCTCATGTCTCTGCAAAGCTCTTTCCATTAAACTGTTTTTCCTTCCAAGTGAGCCATTTCTCCGAACAATTTTGCTTGTCATACTATGATGGTGTTTGTTTGTTTGTTTTTGTGATACTTGGGGGTTGAACCCAGGACCTCGTACATACTTTGCAAGTGCTCTACCACTGGGCGGCACCCCCAGCCCAGTTACACTTTTTAAGTTGAGACAGGGTCTCACTAAATTATGCAGGCTGCCTCTGGTCTCGAACCTGTGATCCTCCTGCTGGGATTATAGGTGTGAGGCACTGTGTCTAACCTTCAATATAACACTTATTGAGGTATTTTCCATCTTTTTCCTACTTGGTTTTAAAGATCCATAGTGAATTTTATACTCAGCCCACCTATGTTCAGACCATTTATAGGTCAGTGCGCAGGAGCCACATGTGGCCAAGTGGCTGCCATATTGGATAGCGGAGGCCTATACAGACTGGTTTTGGGAAGTCCCGCCTGTTGGGTTTGGAATTGATTGAATTCCCCAGAAAGTTGTCTTACCATCTCCTGCTTGAGGTTGTAGGCCTGGCTCCACTGCTCAGGATTCAGGTGTAGAAAGGAGTGGGAGCCCAGAATAGACGGGCTTAGATCCTGCTTTCATCCAAGTTGCTGGGATTGCAGGCGCTAGCCACTGCGCTGATTTGTAAATGTAGCTTACCTTGTGCTTTATTTCCGGCAGGATGTCCACCAGCTTCTGCAGAGCCCGATGTGGTGTCCCCAGCTGCACAGCACAGACACAGGAGCATTAGTTTGGGTGGTGGCAGGCAGGGTGAAGGTGCCCCTCTCTGGGAACAGACCCTGTGTGCAAGGCCACTCTTCTCGACACCCCCACTGTTTGCACTATAGGGCTGCTCCCAGGGAGCGGTTACCTTCAGGAACACACCGACCACAGCCAGGCCCTTCTCCCCCAGCACCGCATCCTCATAATTCTGGTATCTCACAGAATTCCAGTGAACTATGTGCAGCTGAAACACAGTGGAAGAGAAGTAAAATTCAGCATGACGCAACAAGAACCAGCAGTCACTCTGCTTTCTGCCAGGAGCATTTCTGTGTCATTCCACAATTCCAATGAACTGAGTGTCATGGCCCCGTGTCACATGTGCTTGGGACTCCCAAGGTTTGACAAAACCATACATGCCAAGAGCCTCCGTGTTCCTGGTGGGAGGAAAAGGAGAGGACTATTTTGAGTTCATGAGATAGAAGTGGGCTGTTAGAAAGTTTGCCACCTCTCAGTCACTCTGCATGCAGATCACCAGATAAAACACAGGGCTCTCAGCAATGACAAACAGGTAGTGTGAATGCATCCCTAACATTGCACCGCTTCCTGAATAGGGTGCCTGACCTGGATCTTCGCCTTGCCTTTATTTTACACTCCTCCTTTGGTTTTCCTGATGTAGGAAAATGGACTTAGGATCACTGGCTTCTGTCCAGACTCAGCTTGCACCAGGGTTGGGAGTGGCTGGGAAGGGTCAAAACCCTGGTGAGCAAGAGGCCACACTATGGTGCAGGGAATCTGGGTCTGGGCTGAGTGCCATTGTGCAGAGAATGTGGCTTCTCCTGGAAGGGGCCTGAGTGTCTGTCCAGTGGGTCTCCTATCCACAGGTTCTGTATCCTCAGATTCAACCAACTGCAGGTGGAAAACACTAAAAAAATAAGTTGCTTCTGTATTGAACGGGTAGAGACTTTTTTCTTGTCATTGTTCTATAAATGATACAATATAGCAATGATTTATACAGCATTTACTTTGCATTAGGTGTTATAAGTAATCTAGAGACAAGACTGAAAGTGTGCTGGAGGCCAGGTGCAGTAGTGTGTACACCTGAAATCCCAGGGACTCAACAGGAGGATCATGAGTTCAATGCCAGAGGCAGCCTATGTAACTTCGTGAGACCTTGACTCAAAATAAAAAATAAGAAATGGGCCAGGAGTGCAGCCCAGTAGTAGAGAGCTTCTAAAGTATGTGCAATGCTCTGGGTTTAACCCCCAAATTCTGCAAAAAGAAAAAAAAAGTGTGTGGGAGGGCATTGATAGATTATATGCAAATATGCCACCATTTTCTGTGAGGGGCTGGGGCTTCTGTGGATTCTGGTGCCCATGGGTCCTGGAAGCAGTGCCCCTCAGACACCAAGGGACAGCTGTACATTTCTCCTACGCATATGGGCCATGGTGGAGGTGCTTTTGCATGGTGACCCAGCCTATGTCTGTGGGGACAAGGACCAGAAGTCTCTGTCCTGTGGGCATCTGGGCTCCGCCACTGCATCTCACAAGCATGGACATGTCAGGCCCTGGTATCTGGGCCAGACAGGTTGGTCTGGTTTGGTCCACCAGTGGCCTCTCTGGAACTTAGCCCTGAGCCCCTGGAGCTGGAAATACTTAGCCTCCAGGCCTCCACTCAGCTTCTTCCTCCACGGACTTCCTCCGCCACACATCTAACCAGGGCCAGTGGGGAGCAGCTAGGCCCAACAGGCAGGCGGGGCAGGCCCTAGGCTCTCACTTCACCCCCACTAACCAGCCACGAGATGCAGAATGGCTAAGGCGGAAGGGACGAGGTCAAGGGAGGAGGGGCCCATACCCACCACTAATAACTGTGTCCACGGCACGGGGTTAACAGCAGTGGGATCACGAGGGCGCCCCTGGGTGTGTGTGGACAGCGAGTTTCTTTGGGGGTTTGGCTGGACTCTGGTTCTGCTTTAACCACAACATCCTTCCACAGCAACAGGGGGAAAGAAAAATAGCTGCAGCTGGAAATGCAGACTTGGGGTGCAGGTGGGTGGACAGAGGACAGGGAGAGGCCAGAGAGGCAAACAGAGGGGAGGTGGACAGAGGAGGCTGAGTGGAAAAGTGGAGCAGAGGGTGGTGTGACAAGGTAATTCCAGCAAAATGGCCATTGCACTACAGAGCCAGCGACCTCATCGCTCCATTGTGCTGCTCTTTCCTTTTTTTGTGTGTTGGGAAAATTTTGTAATGAAACGTTGGGAGGTCCATTGGCACCGTGGGTCTCCCCATCCCAAATGCAGAACCAGCTCCTAATAGCCACCCGCTTCCCTAGTGCTCCTACTTTGGGATGTTAACAGTGAGACTTTTAGAGGGGAGTGGCTGGGAGTGGGGCTGGGAGTGGGGCTCAGTGGTAGAGCAGTTGCCTAGCCCTTGTGAGGCCCTGGATTCCACCCCTCACCCTGCCCCCCACACAAGAAGAAGATCTCTACGGAAAGATTTCAGGTTCTAGCTGAAGCCCTGCAAGGCTGCTAGTCCATAGTGACTGTAGCAGGCAGGGCAGTGCTGTGAGCTCTCCCTGTTGAGAGCTCAGGCTCTGTGCTTAAATCCCAGCTGCCTAACTTCAGCAAGTTACATACTATTCAGAACCTCAGCCTCTATTTCTGGTATCCAAGCATGCACGTTGTTGTTGTCAGGTGCCATCAAACTGGGTCCGACTCATAGCGACCCTCATAGGATTTTCAATGGTTGATTGTTCGGGAGTGGTTTGCCACATCCTTCTCCCGTTCTTGTGGTGCTGGGGATCGAACCGAGGCCTCAGAGAGTGCAGAGCAGCACTCTACCAACTGAGCCAATCCCAGCCTGAGTGTGCATATAGCACCCTCCTTTTAGGATGGGGGTATAAGTAGCAGCAAGGCTAGTACCATCTCTTCTTCTTTGAGCATGGAAAGCCTCAGCTCCCAGGAAATCCTTCCGATCTGGGCATGTGGGGGCTGACCACCCTGCGGTGGAGGCTGGCATAGAAAGTACCACATATGTGCTGCTTGGATGGTACCTACGAACCTCTGCTGGGTGCATGTGGCCATCCACTGTGTGCTCTGAGCCACACTTGTTCTCTGCTCCCCAGTGGAAGTGGAACTGCTTCAGTCTGTAGTGGTTGTCCAAGGGCCCACCACTAATCCCTGGAAACAAGAGCAGTGACAGCTGTTACTTTGTGTATTCCTTGGGCTGTGGTGAGCAATTCTACTCCCAAGGCACTGATGCCTTGGGATAAACTAAAAGGCAGCTCCATGAAAGGTGGGAATCTTGTCTGTTCTGGTCACCTCTGTCCCCTTCACCTAGGCCAATGCCTACACAGCAGTAGGTTCACAACCAATGTTGGGAGAAAGGCAGGTTCCAAGCACTGCCAATAGGTGGTGGTAAGGGCCTCAACTCCCTGCACACAGCACATGGCAAAGACCAGATATACACCAGTCCTATGAGGGTTTCTAGGATTTTCTTTAATGAGTAAAAAGATGCCTTTTAAATTGAAAAAGAACGAGCTTAAATCCCATCACCAAGTGATCTAATAATATAACAAAAATGAACCAGGCCTGAGATGCTACATATTACCTTTTCTACCAGCCTGGATGTCTATGCAGGCCCTGATTAATCCAGTTCCTTGGCGGAACCAGTTTTTACTAAACACTTGTAGTCCAAGTCACTCTACCTACTTGCTGAAGAGGCAGCAGCTCTCTACCAACAGGCCAGTATAGCTGTTGCCCACCAGTGTGGCATGGCCTCTCCAAGAGGTCCATTAGCTGGATGCTCACAGGCTCAGCCACAAGCATTATCTTCATTCATAGCCACAATTTGGGCTGGACACAATCTGGAAGATGCCACTTATAAGGCTCTGAGCGAAGGACTGTCCAGTCACATTCCCAGGACAGAGACTGTAGTGTAGTGGTTCCTCCAGGCTTGACATGACCATCTCCATCTTGAAGCAGAGCAGCTGTGGTAACCCTCAAGCAACTTTGGCCTGAAGTTGTGGCAACAAAATGAACAGAACTATACAGCAGATAGTTAGGTGTGTGGTAACGGGACTGTTTTCAACACTTCCTCTTGGAGGAGGAGGGTCATAAGACTGTCACAGGACCCTGCCTTGAGATGTCATTCATCACTCACTCCTGCCTCAATGCCAAATTGTATAAGAAGTAAAAAATTGGCTGAAGGTGGAGCTTTGGGTGTCGTGGCTGTCCTTGAGTCACACGCTCCCACAGGTGACCCCAATCCACTCATTAATTGTCCAGGCTGGGCCTGATGGAATCTTCCTTTGGTCTGTTGGCTCTCTCTCTGTTTGCGGTGAAGAGACACTTCTTTTACGTCTCTCCAGGAAAGTCACACAAAAAGCACCATTTCTGCTGGCTTGTCATTGTGCCCTTAGCACCCAGGTCAGGAAAGCGTCCATGGAGACACCTCAACTCCGTGCTGGCTGGGTGAATGAATTAATGGGATTCGCCGGGCCATGGATTTGTTCCTCCAATCACTCGATTATTTAGTAAGCCGATCTCTGTGTTCCATGGGATTCAGCCTTCCTCATGGCAGTCTGAGAGCCACCTGTGATTCTAGGAAAATCTACAAAGTAATAGAAATATTTAAAGACCTGGCTCTGTCTCCAACTTGCTGTGGAATCTTGGGCAGGTAGTTTCGCCTCTGAACCTGAGCACCTCCACCTCTGAACGATGTCTGCTGGCTGGACATGCTAAGCTGGTACAGGAAGAGCTGTGGGGAGGGTGTCATCAGGTGGTGAGGACGATGCTGGTCACATCACAAAACCTTTCAGAAATTCAACACCTTCACCTCTGTTTGTTCTGTTTGTTTTGCTTTGCTTTGCTTTGCGAATTCCTAGCTAAATGTTCCCTGTGGCTCCCTCCAGCTCACACATCCTAGGATTCTTGGGAGACACCGAGCAGGGTATCCGGAACAATGAGGCCAACTGACAAGGCATACACGCACCCCAAGCTGGTTGCCTACCAACCTCCCACCAATAAACCCCTTGGAACAAAGTCATCCCCAACCCTCCTTTCTTGGTGAGGACTGTTCGGGAGGAGTCAGGAATGAGCAGCAGGGAAAAGGGCCCCCGGGAAACCAAAGCATAGAGCCGATTCCCACAATCTTTTCATCAACCAAGAGGAATCCTTGTGAGAATCACTGAGATTACGGAAAAGCTAGCAGAGATGCCCTACCAACATACGTCCAGCAAGGAATGCTGAGCAAATTGGTTTCAAGCCAGCCCCACCTTCCCTAATGTTCCCTGGCAAAGAAGGACACAAGTTGCTAGCCATGTTGGGCATCTGCTCTATGGTCTAAGCATCTCCTCTCCTGTTTCTCTTGGTACACTCACTCCTCCTCCTACTTTACAAACTTGTTCCTGACTCACACTTTGCCACTGTTCCTTGTGAAATTCTTCTAAACAGAAGAACAAGATCTGAGGATAATTCCCCTATGGCAGGGCAGTGTGCAGCGGGCTCCCTGGTAAGTGCAGAGGCAGGGGAAAGGGCTCCAGCCTCCGTCTGCAGTTTCTATCCTCAAGGGCCTGGTGTCGGGGGGTGGGGGGGGAGAGAGAGAGAGAGAGAGAGAGAGAGAGAGAGAGAGGGGCCCCCAGACTGCTGCCCCCTGGCAGAGAGTCACAGCTGGAGTTGGGGGTGTGTGGAAGGGACTTGGGGCATCAAGCCCCACTTGTCCTCTGGCCTTGGAAGTGCTGCAGGTAAGTCTGGCTCCCCTCAATCTGACTGTGGCGTGGGCCTTCACCCATGTCAAGCGGTCCCTGAATTCTCTCCAGGAACCTCCCCAGCTGCAGGGCCGGCCTGCCTGCTGCAGGAAAGGCAGCAGCCCTTTAACCAAGAGAACAGAAACGGCAGGCTGGGGCCAAGGCAAGGAAGAATGTTCCCGACGTGGGCCTCAGACTGGCCTCTCCTCTCATAACTTGCGGGGGCATCTGGTCACTCCCATTTGAGCAAGGGACTTGCTTGCTTTATGGTGGCTTCCCTGGGCTGGTGGCAGAACAAGCTCATGACAAAAAAATCAAAGGCTGTTGTTTAATGTGAATGAAAATAAGGGGGAAGCCCGTGTGGCCTTCCCAGGTGGTGGGCAGGGCCTCCCTGTCCCTGGCACAGGGCAACGTGTGACTTGGGTTGGGCTGGATCGGCATCTGGTGGTGAATCCTTGGAGAGACATCAGGAATCCAGGGACGCAAGATCAAAGCGTAGCCTTGTCAGTGGAGAAAACCTGGGCACAGAATACCCAGGAGTCTGTGCAGCATGAAATTGGGGGTCAGAAGAGAAACAACACATGTTCTCACTCATATGAGAGAGCTGACTCAAAATTACAAGAAG
>VMDO01030207.1:0-21611 GCA_007922755.1 Pedetes capensis | reverse complement strand
GAAGAAGACTGGGAAGGAAACTCAGAAGGAAAGGAAGATAGTAAAGAGAGCGAGAAGAACAATATAAAGGGAAGGGAAGGATCTCCCTTATATATGGAATCTAAAATAGTCAAGGTCATTGAAACAGAGAGTAGGATGCTGGTTGCCTGGGGCTAGGGGGAGAGAGAAATGGGATGATGTTAATCAAAGAGTACAAAAATGGTGACTATGTAGAAGTGGTGAATAAATTAACTAGAATGTGGTGATCATTTCACAATGTGTACCGAAACATCAAATTTTATATCTTAAGTATAGATATAATTTTTATATGTCAAAAATTGTGTTGTCAACAGCCGGCACAGTGGCACAGGCCTATAATCCCAGCGGCTTGGGAGGCGGAGGCAGGAGGATAGCAAGATCGAGACCAGAGGCAGTCTGTGTAATTTAGCTTGACCCTGTCTCAAAAAGTAAAAACTGGGCTGGGGTTGCAGCTCAGTAGTCCAGCACTTGCAGAGCACACAAGTGTGAGGCTCTGGGTCCAACCCCCAATACCGCCAAAAAAAATTGCATTGTCAAAAAACTCTTGGAAAAATCCTTGAAACATACTTCATACTCAAGACACTTAGCCAAATTCAAAGATAATCTCAGAGATAGAGAAAAAAAGAGAGAAATTTTCTGATATAAACAATGGACTGAATGAATGAGTAAATGAGTAAATAAATAAATGTGAATGATAAGTCTTCCTTACAGGAGAATGTCAATTTATGAGACATGGAGTGACTTTACAGTGGAGAAAGTTGGTAAATACTTACTTCGTTAGGTAATCAAGGTTAAATATCACCAGTGATAAGTCATGTTTAAAACACGTACATACAATATAATGCCATTAGAATGGCACATCACTTCTATATTATTTTTTTCAAAAAATCTATAACCCAAACTGATAATTGGAGAAATATCAGACAAAACAAATGGACAGTCAGAAAAATACTTGAAAACTATCAATGCTATCAAAGACAAGGGAAATCTAAGAAGCTAGTACAATTGAGAAGATACTGAGGAGACATGGAGATTAAATGTAATGTGGTACCTTATTTTGGAATACTGACTAGAATAAAAGAGATTATTATTAGAAAAATTAGTGGAATCCAAATGAAGATTTTAACGTGGCTATTATTGGCTTCTTCATTTTGACATGTTAAGTTTTATTTTTTTACATGTTTGCAGTCTTAACTGAGTATTAGGCTACATGGGAACTCTATAATAAATCTAAAATTACCCCCAAATAAAATGTTATTTAAAAAATTTGCAATCAAACTTAAATGAAAGTCATCCCTAAGATTCCTGAACAAGTTTCTATTTGAAGCTACTGCTGCTGTTCCAAGGAGCACACTTTCGGAAACACTGTCCTATTATATTGTGAAGAAATGGAAGTAGTCAAAGATAGTGCATTCAAGATGATAATTTATGGTAACTCTCATTAAAGGCCTTTATTTTCCCTGTGTTTCAGGATTAGAGATTGATGATTCCTTCAGTAATTTCAGGTCTCACATCAAAAGAGTTGAGTGTCTCTCTTATCATTGATATTAAATATTAGGGTTGCTCTGTTCAGGTTTTTCCACTTAAAAGGGATTTTTCTGGGAAAATATACCTCTACTTCAGTAAATAAAAACAGTATTGGAGACACTAGCCTCTGACACATGGTGCAAAGTATTTTCTTCCATAAGTAAATTTTTGTTTTGTTCCATTTTGATGCATTACAAGCATCACTTCTTGTATATTTCAAACTTTGGTCCTATTTTTAGCCTTCTTTGGATCCAAAGATGAGAACAAAGCAAAACAGAAGATGAGATATTATTGGCTGAAATAGGATGTTCTTAGTCTCCTGCCAGGATTACCTTTAATTTTGTGATTTCATCTTCCAACTCTTTTGCTTTATTTATATTGTTATTCTCCCTTGTCTCTCAGTGTTTCCTTTTATTGGATATTAATCCATTATTAAAGAAGCTGCCCTAGTAATTATTCTGACCCATTTCTCATAATGGGTCATACCTGCCTTTTCTGGCAGTACAGGTTACTCAACACACAGATTTTTGGCCTCCTGGAACCAAGAAGTGATGATTTGGGCAGACACTGAGATTCACTTTGTTGCTGGACCTAGTGTTACACATCTGTCCCCTGTTTAATCTGCAAAATAATTAAACTCTATACAAGCCCCTGGGATTCCAGAGCTTTTGAGACCCAAACCTTCTTGCCATCTGTGTTCTCTGAGAATTATTGAGAGACAGATTGTGCTTGGCAGGCCTTCTCTGCTCTCCAAACAGGCATTTATCAATCAGCAAATTCAGTGCTTTCAGAGAATCTCCACTAAGCAAACATCATAGCTCATTTTGCAGGCTTGGAAGACAGTTTATATTTCTAAAAGGATGCTGAGATACACTTTGGGAAATGTTTTTGCAAGCCACCTTGCCAAATCCCCCAACAGACAAGGATATTCACTTTCTATTCACTTCCAGGCAATATTCTATATTCAGGACTAGAAAACAGACAATTTGCAGTCTTTAAAAGAAGGGAAGTTCATCTATTGAAGGCAAGTGCCTAAGGAAATATGCTAAACGACCTAGACTAACTTAGTCATGCATATCTATTAAGTTGTTTTTGGTAGATACACAATAGCTTTCAAAAGTTTTGATGTGAAAAAGGTAGAATGGGGTCCCAAAGCCTCACTTCTATATTATAATAAAAGTAGACATCAGATCAAATTCCATCTCTCTGTTAATTACCCATCTACTAAATACCCATTATTAAGTATCCAAAAAGCAGTTCATGAATCTTAGAAGTGACACCTCATAATTACAAACAACTACTCCAGGATGGGGCTGGGATTTAGCTCAGTTGGTAGAGCGCTGCGCTGCAGTCTCTGAGGTCCTGAGTTTGATTCCCAGCACTGCAAAAATGGGAGAAGGACCTGGCAATCCTTATGAGGGTCGCTATGAGTCAGATACCGACTTGACGGCACCTAACAACAACAACAACAACTCCAGGATGATCCTGAAGAACACAAAAATGTTTAAAAACCATTGCTCCAACCCATGCATGCGTTAGAGTGAATGCCTTCCTTACCTGCTCCCCATTTGGTCTTTGGGAGATAAAGAAAGAACTAATGGAAGGATGCCAAGGAATAGCAGATTGGATGTGTGTTGCAAAAACATCAGCTTTGTCTATTTCTGAAAGCCTAGAACGTATGTGTGGAGATTATTTTCATATGGAACCAACAGCAGGCCTGATGAATCTGCATGCTTGCTTTGGGAGAGTCATACGTGTGTTTTTCAGTAACTTAGTCATTGATTCTAATGCATAGTCATATTTGTGAATCCTTGATATTGAGCTAGTTGGAAGCCATTTTCCACTTTTCTTATCCAAGACCTTGAACTTCTAGCAAAAGAAAAATGCTGTGATTTTCTGTACCAGAGCTGCTATAGATTAACACTTGTTTCTGAGACAAGTTATTTAACATACCGGAGTTTCGTATTTCTCACAAGAAAGTAAATATAAGCTAATCCATGTCCTGATCAAATGCTATCCCAAGTCCAGCCATCCATTAGCCACAAGTGTTTGTTACATTTGTGACAGAAGTTAATAATTGATAATAACCAAAGCTTATTTTCTCCCAGTTTTAAAAATCATCTGGCCTTCTATCCATAGGAAGAGGCTAATTCCTCCTGAGAATAAAGAAGTCAAGTGAGATTCTGAGTAGATTTTTTTTAAACTCATAGCTCACTTAATAAATATGAAAGGCTGGTATTTGAATAAACTCATCCTTAAAGGGAGAAGATTTAGAGTTTATGCTGTGTATATTCAACTCAAAAAGGTGTATGAAGATGTGAGAACAACTTCCTGCTATTGTGCTGATAAATAACCCATATGGTACCTTTAGCAAAAGCAAAATAACTGACAAAGATGATCAAGGAACTTAAATTATGGATTGCATGTTGTAGAACTATGTATTAGGGATCAGTGTGTGATAAACATCCAGATAAGATTAAGGATTAAACAATCCTCAGTTTGTTTTTTTTACAATGTTACCCAAAAGTTGTTGGATGTTAAAAATAGGTGCTTCCCCTTAAAGTTTTCTATCAGAAAAAAATCAAGTTTTCGAACACATGCTGCCAAATATACAAACATAGATTAATTAAACTCTGTCAAGCAGGCATGTAAACAGTTTGTACAATCAATACTATGTGCTCCACAAACTCCAATATTCTGTCCCTTTAGGCAAATCAACTATCTCTTTGCATGAATTAGCCACTATGGGCAGATCTAAAACCATTGGAGAGACTGGAATCTGCAACCTTTGTAAGTGACTTGCTAACCAGACTTGCTAACCAGTAGTTCCCAAACTTTGTTGCACATTGGAAAAACACCTAGGAAGCTTTGAAAATAGATAATGTCTGGACTCATTACCCTCTTATCTAATTTAATTTTTCTTTGGCATGTGTAGCTCTCTTCTCTTTTTATTGTTGTTATCTGTTTGTTTCTCCTTTTTGTAATGCTAGAGATTAAATCTAGGACATTGTACATACTTAGCTACACCTGCAGCTCACATTTGAAGCTTTTAGTAGCATTCCAAGTACTTCTAATGCACAGCCAAGTTTAACAATAATATTTTTCAATCCTTAGTAGGTGCCATGAGTATACAGAAATCAAGCCTTAAATTACATTCCCAAGTGTGAAGTCGATCAATCCCATTATAATCTTAAAGCCTCTTTGTATGAACAGGAGTAAACAATATTTTCTACATTGCATTCAGTCAATCCATAAAACTTGACTATATCCATTTATCCCATGAATCTACTAATAACAGGGAACGTTTTTGTAAACACATTATTCTTTCACTAGTAAAATTCATTTCTCTCATTTAATATGTTAATTAACAAAATCTATGTTGTTGGTTGAAATATGAGGAAAAGAAGCACTTTGAGTATGAAATTCATAGTGGAGCACCAGATAACCATGCCTAAACTGTGCATTGTTCTTAAGTGCATTATCATTTGAATCTGAGTTACTGCTTGAGCTAAGTATTCAAATAATGCCCAAATAATATCATATATAATACAAATAATATATACATATAATAAACAATATATTGTATACATGGACATATTTTTCAGTACATTGTAGACATTATAATATCCCTGCTCTGCCATAATCCTATACACAACCTGGATCCTGGAGGCCATTTCCAACTCCTTTCATTGGGAAAGTAGATCTTCAAATACTATCTTTGACAGTTCACATTTCCTGCCCAAGGAAATACAACCACATCCAACCACCAGTCACATTTTCCTCTTACCTCAACAAAGGAAGCTTAATCATTGAATAGTAGTACTCAGTCTTAGACGATCTTGAGGAAAAAAACATTAGTATTGTCTTTAATTTTAAAAGCAAAAGGAGCTGGGAATGGCAGAGTATGCCTGTAATCCCAGCAGTAAAGAGGCCGAGGCAGGAAGATCAACAAGAGTTCAAGGCCAGGCTGGTCAATGTAGTGAGTTCCAAAACATCCTGGGCTACACAGAAAGATCCTGTCTCAAAACAAACCAACCAACAAACAAAAAAAATACAAGGTCTAGTTCAGCAATAGAGCATTTGCTCAGCATATACAAGGCCATGTGTTGGATCCCTAGCACCTCAAAAAGAAAAGTACAACTCATGTTTTCTGATTCTAAAACCCAAACCTCTGACCGTGCTTTCTTGTGTGGAGTCACAGTCAAATCTCCTGCCATTAATCATCTGGCTCCAGGGAAACACAAGTAAGGATAACTCCATGGTTTTCTAAATAATGTTGTTGTTAGGTGCTGTCAATTCAGGTCCAACCCATGGTGACTCTGTATACAACAGAACGAAACACTCCCCCAAACTGTGTCAAGTCCTTCTCCCATTTTTGCCATGCACAGTATCAAATCCAAGACCTCAGAGAGCACAGAGCAGCACTCTGTCAACTGACCTAACCCTGAGCCCTTCTCAATAATAGAGTGACTCTATGTCTCACTGTCCTTGGCCTCAGAGATTTTTAAAAATTACTCTATCTTCTTTAATATTGGTGCTATTTTCTTTCCTTTCATTTTTTGATTTATTAATTATTTTAAATAACAGGTAGTGAATTCTGTATATATTTATGACGTAAAACATGAGATTTTGTATATGTATATATTGTGGAAGAGTAAAATCAAGGTATTTTAACATATGCATTATCTCATATATTTTTTGTTGTGAGAATTCTTAAAATCTACTTTCTTAGCAGTTTTCAAATATATATTGCTATTAAATGTAGTCATATGATGAACTATGAATCTTCTGAATGTATTCCTTCTAACTGAAATTTTGTGTCCTTTTAAAAATCATCTACTTTATCACTGGGCTGGGGTTTAGCTCAGTTGGTAGAGTGCTGCCATGCACACTCTGAGGCCCTGAATTTGATCCACAGCAATGCAAAAATTGGAGAAGGACTTGGAAGCCCACTCCCTTATCAATCTGCCAATGAAAACCCTATGAGTAGCAGAGAAGCACTGACATATTGCTAAGCATGGCACAGTGTCCGGGACTGTTGTATTCTGTTGTACACAGGATTGCTAGGAGTCAAATATGACTCTATGCCACCTAACAACAACAACAACAACCTTATCTGCAACTTCAACCCCAGCCTCTAGTAACCACTATTTTAGTCTCTGAGTTCAACTATTTTGCATTCAACATGCAAGTAAGATCATGAAGTATTTAACTTTTTCTCCTTGTCTTATTTCATAAAACACACTGTCTTACTGGCTTATGTCATATATGACATGCTTTTCCTCTTTAAAGTCTGAATAATACTCCATTGTGTGTATATATATATAATATATATAATATATGTGTGTGTATGTATGTATGTATGTATGTATCTATCTATCTATCTATCTATCTACCTATATATATATATAGATAGATATATATATCTCTTTATTCACTCATTGATGGGTACTTGGTGTGATTCCATATCACTTGGTGTGATTCCATAATAGTCATGATATGACTATTGACTATTATGAGTAGCACTGCAATGAACATGGGAGTATACATTTCTTGGATATACTGACTGACTTAATTTCTGTTGGGTATGCACCCAGTAATGGAATTACTAGATCATATGGAAGCTCTATTTTAATTCATTGAAGAACCTCTGTACTGTGTTCCACACTAATTATACTAATTTACATTTCTACCAACGGTATATAAAACTTCTCCATCCTTCACATTCTCACCAGCATTTGTTTTTGTTTGTTTCATTGATAGTAGCCATTCTGACTGAGGTGAGATGAAATCTCAAAGTAGTTTTGAATTACATTTCCCTGATATCTAAGAATGTAAAACATTTTCCCACATTTATTGGCCATTTGTATTTCTTCTTTTGAGAACTTGTCTGTTCAATTCTTCTACCAATTTTTTGACTGGGCGATTCAATAATTTGTGCTTAATTTTTTAATTCTTTATATGTTCTAGATATTAGTTTTGTCTGAATTATAGCTGGTAATAATTTTCTCCCATTCAGCAGGCCATCTCTTCACTCTGCTAATCATTTCCTGTGCAATGCAGAAGCTTTTTAGTTTCATGTAATCTCACTTGTCAATTCTTGCTGTTGTTTCCCCAAGCTATTGGAGTCTTTTTCAGGAAGCCTTTGCCTATGCTTATATATGAAGTGGTTTCTGTAGGTACTCCTTTAGCAGTTTCAAAGTTTCATTTACTACATTAAAGTATTTGATGCATTTAAATTGATTTTTGTGCAGAGTGAGTGATATGGATCTGGTTTCATTTTTCAAGATGTAGGTATCCAGATTTTTCTCAACTATTTGTTGAAGTGGCTATGTTTTCTTCAATGTATGTCTTTGGCACTTTTGTCAAACATCAGATGGCTGTAGCTGCATGGATTAATTTATGACTCCTCTATTCTATTCCATTTATATATGTGTCTATTTTTTGTGCCAGTACCATTCTTTATTTGTAACTTTGGCTCTATAGGGGCTGGGTTTAGCTCAGTTGATACAGTGTTTGCTCTGCATGCTCTGAGACCAGGGGATCAATCCCCAGCACCACAAAAAATGGGAGAAGGATGTGGGAAACCATTCCCAAAGCAATCCGTAGACAATCAACTATTGAAAACCCTATAAATAGCAGAAAAGCACTAACATAGTGCCGGGCATGGCACAGCATCAAGGAGTGTTTCATTCTGTTATACATAGAGTTTATGTGAGTTAGATCCGCTCAATGGCACTTTAGAACAACAACATAGCTCTATAGTGTAATCTGAAATCAGATAGTATGATACCTCCCACATTGCTCTTTTTGCTCAGGATGGGTGATGTGTGGTTCCATATGAATTTTAGGACTTTCTTCTATTTCTGTAAAGAATGTCATTGGATTTCTGATGAGGAGTGCATTGAATCCATTGATCACTTTTGGTAATAGAGCCATTTTCACAATATTAATTCTGCCAATCCATAAGCATTGGAGATTTTTTCATTTTCTAGTGTCTTCAATTTTTTTCTTCAAGGTTTTGAAATTTTCACTGCAGATGTCTTTCACCTCCTTGGTTAGGTTTATTACTAGGTATTTGGCTCTTTTTGAAGATATTATGAATGGGGTTGTTTTCCTGTTTTTTTTTTCCTCAGCTTGTTTGTTGTTGATATATCAAAAACTACTGATTTTTATATCCAGCTTTTCTGCTGAAAGTGCTTATCAGATCTTATAATTTTCTAATTAAGCCTTTGGAGTCTTTTAATTATAGGGATATATCATCTGTAAATAAGGAGAGTCCTTTCCTATTTAGATCCCTTTTACTTCTTTCTTTTCCTTTATTTCTTTAGCCATGGTTTAAGTCTTTTTATTGAATAAGAATGGAGAGAATGGACACTCATGCCTCATCCCTTATTTTAGAAGAAATGCTTTCAGTTTTTCTCCATTAATATGATGTTGTCTATAGATTTTTTTCATGGGGCTGGGATTTAGCTCAGTTGGTAGAGTGCTGCGCTGCAGTCTCTGAGGTCCCGAGTTCGATTCCCAGCACTGCAAAAATGGGAGAAGGACCTGGCAATCCATTCCCAAGGCAATCCCAAAACAGTCAGCCATTGAAAACCCTATGAGGGTCGCTATGAGTCAGATACCGACTCCACGGCACCTAACAACAATAACAATATAGATTTGTCATGTATAGTCTTTATTGTGTTGAGATATGATCCTTCTATTCCTAGTTCCTTTAGGGCTTTATTTATAAAGGGATGTTGAACATTGTCAAAGGCCTTTTCAGCATCTATGAGATGATCATGTTATTTATACTTACTGACTTGCATATGTTGGACTATCCTTACATCCCTGGAATTAAATCAACTTTATCATGGTGTGTGATTTTTAAAAGGTATTATTGGATTTGGTTTAGAAGTACCTTATTGAGAACTTTTGCATCATTATTCATCAAGAAGATTGGTCTTTTTGGCTGTGTCATTATCTGGTTCTGGTATTAAGGTAATTATAGCTTCATAGAATGAGTTTGGTAGTGTTTGTTCCTTTCCTATTTTATGGAAAAGTTTGAGAAACACTAATGTTAATTCTTCTTTAGAGGTATAGTGTAATTCAGCAGTGAATCTGTCCAGTTCTGGTCTTTTCTTTTTTAGGGGACTCTTTGTTACTGCTTCAGTCTCATTGCTTGTTATAGATCTGTGTAAGATATTTATTTCCTTTCAATTTAATTTTGGTAGATAACATATATCTCAGAACTTATCCATTTTATGTAGATTTTCTAGTTTTTTGGAACACAAGTTTTCAGTGTATTCCCTAATGATTCTCAAGATCTTATTGGTATCTGTATCAAGTCCTATTTTTCATCTCTAATTTTATTAATCTGGATCTTCTCTCACTTTCTTTTGGTTGGTTTGGGTAAATGTTTGTTGTTCTTATTTTTCTTTTTAAAGAACCACCTCTTTGTTTCATTGATTCTTTGTATTCTTCATTTCATCAATTTCTGCCTGATCATTATTATTGCTTTCTGTTTATTGATTTACGGCTTGGTTTAACCTTAGTTTTAAGATCCTGAAGTATATCGTTAAGTTATTTATTTGAGTCCCCTCTGATGTTTTTAATGTGAGCACTCATAGCTATTAACTATCCGCTTAGAACTGCCTTTGCTATATCCCTAAGACTATGATAAGTTGTGTTTTCATTTTGCTTTAATTCTAGGAATGTTTTAATTTCTCCCCTGGTTTCTTCAATGACCCACTAATCTTTTAAGGTTGTGTTGTTCAAACTCCATGCGTTTCTATAATTTCTATAGTTTCTCTTGCTATTCATTTCTAGTTTTATTCTATTATGATCTAATAAGGTAAAATAAATTATTTTATTATTTTGTATTTGTTAAGTCTTGCTTTATGGCCTAAAATGTGGTCTATATTAGAGAAAGTTCAATGGGCTGCTGAGAATATGTATTCCACAGCTGTTTGATAAAATATTCTTTAGATGTCTATTAAGTCCATTTGATCTATGGTGCAGTTTGACTATGAAATTTCTTTGTTGATTTTTTTCCCTGGATGTTCTATCTATTAATGAGATTGGGATATTGAAGCCATCCACTACTATTATATCTGAATCTATCTATCCCTTTATGTCTAATAGTGTTTGTTTTATGAAATTCAGTGGACCAAGGTTCAGTGCACATATATTTACAATGGTTAAATCTCCTTAATTGATTGTTCCCTTTATTAATGTGTAGTGGCTTTCTTTATCTCTTATAATTTTGGCTTGAAGTCCACATTGTCTGATATAAGGATGGTTACTCCTGTTTTTTAACTTATTTATTTATTTATTTATTGGCTTCCACTTTTCTAGTATATCAACTTCCATCTTTTCACTTTCAGACTGTGTAAATCATAACCAGGGAGGTGTGTTTCTTGCAGAAAACAAATGACTGGATCTTGTTTTTAAATCAAATCAACTAATTTGCATCTTTTATTTGGAGAATTAAGATCATTTACCTTTAGGATTATTACTGAGAGGGATTTGCTGATTTGTATAATTGTTTTGAATGTTTTCCAATTTCATTTGCTTATTATTTGCTTTTTTAAAGAAAATTCCCCACTATTCAGTTAGGAATTTCAGAGCTTACTAAGTTTGCTCTTGTCTAGTGCTCACTTGTTTATCTATTCCTCTCATGAAATTTATTCTTTGCTGCATTCTCATGATTGAAACTTTCTTCCTCATGTGTGTGTAGGATACCTTCCAGTATCTTCTGTAGTATTGACTTGGTGGTCTTGAATTCCTTTATTTTTTCTTGACTTGGAAGGACTTTATTTCTCCATCAACTTTAAATGATAACTTCGCTGGATATAATAATCTTGGTTGGCAGTTATTTACATTCAGGGCTTGAAATATATCATTTCATGTTTTCTAGGAATTTAGCATCTGTGCTGAAAGGTATAATGCTATTCTGATGGGTTTGTCTTTGTTAAGTGAGTTGGTGTTTTTCTCATGCAGCTTTTAACATTGTTTCTGTGTGCTATAGTCTTGGTATTTTAACTATAATATGCCCTACAGTTGTTCTTTTCTACTTATGTCTATTTGAGTTTGTAAATGACTTTGTGGTTGGATGTTCATATCTTTCCCCAGATTGAGAAAGTTTTTGCTAAAATTCCAATAAATAATGTTACCATGCCTGTAGTTTTCTTCTACCCCATGGATTCTTTGTTATTTTTTTCTTTCCTCTTGATCATCTGGGCTGGGATTTGGCTCAGTTGGTAGAGCGCTGTGCTGCAGTCTCTGAGGTCCTGAGTTCAATTCCCAGCACCGCAAAAATGGGAGAAGGGCCTGGTAATCCACTTCCAAGGCAATCTCAAAACAGTCAGCCATTGAAAACCCTATGAGGGTCGCTATGAGTCGGATACCGACTCGACAGCACCTAACAACAACAAGTTAATCATGTGTCAGATTTTTTGGAAGTTGTGGTCAGATTCCCATATTCTTTTTTTTACTTTATTGATATCTGCATATAGTATTTCTTCAACTTTGTCTTCCATCCATGGTATTCTTCTTCTTGATCTAGATTGTTAGTGATGATTTCAGTGGAGATTTACCTTTAATTTGGTTTATTGAGTTTTTCATTTCCAATATTTGTGGGTTTTTTTTCAAGATCTTAATTAACTTGCTGAATTTCTCATACATATTGTTGACTTTTACACTAGTGAATTTCTTTATCAAGGTCTTAAAATGATTTCCTTACTTCATTTATCTGCTTTTATGTATCCCTTTTGAAGTACTTGATCATTTTCACACGTAGACTTTTGAACTCTTTGTATGGCATTTCAATCATTGTAGTACCTTTTGATTTGGTAATTGAGGAGTCATGGTATTTTGGAGGAGAAGTTTTGCCTTTCTTTTTCATGTTTCTTATGTTTCTTTTGGAATGGATATCTCTGCTGGTTTTATTTGGAGATCTTCTTAGTGAATAGCTTTCTCTTCAGATCTCAATCCCCAGGACAACTGAAAGAGGAAAAAACAAACCACTGTAACAGCAATGATATGAAGCCAAATATAAAAATATACTTAAAATTCATTAAAGCACATTACTATACCACCAATGACCATACAAGAGAAATTGAAATAAAATTACTTGGGGAAATAGTAATAGTAGTATGTTGTATGCAATACATGGAAGCAGGACCCAGTAACTCACTCCCAAAAATCAATCCACTGTTGAAAACCCTATGAATACCAGAGGAGCACTGAAAATAGTGTTTTGTCTGTTGTACGTAGGGTCACTATGGGTCAGACACCAATTTGATTGCACCTAACAACAACAACATGAAATATAAGAAGGAGCAGGTAAGAGGGAAAAGAAAGCAAAAGCAAGGTTAAATAAAATAAGTATAAAAGAAGAAAAGAGAATAACGTCTGGAAGAGGGAGAGGAAAAAAGCAAGAGATAAACAATCTGTACAATAAAGAAAATGTGTAAATAAAATTAGATAAAAGTAAGAACAGAAACAAAAAATAAGATTTAAAAACAAATAAAAATAATACTAACAGTATAGTGAATAGAAAAACAGAAACACAAGTAGCAAAAGAAGAAAATAAAGGAGAAAAAGAATTACATTAAAAAGAAAAATAGATAAATGTGAAATGTAGAAAAAAAAAAGAAACACAAAAAAATGACAAAGTACTGGATTATATTCTTTCTGTGCCATCTAATATTGGAGTTTGCCAGGTAGAGGCAGAGGGCATTTGAAGTTGAAGTTGCTTATGTTTTTATCTTTTTGAGCATTTTATGTTGGTGTTCAGACTGGACCAGTCAAATGTAGATGCTTGCCAGGGCTGCCTTCACTAGAGGAACTTCTCTTCTTTGCATGCCTGGAGCCTCTGCTGGCCTGTGTGTCAGACAGATTTTCACATGTGTCAGAGACTCCTCCCCCCCGTTTTTATCCCGTAGGGTGGCTAATGTTCAAGCCAAGCAGTATCTCTGGAGTGTGTTGTGGTATGACCTATGCCAACACAAGACTGAGATCTGGACTTCACGACCTGTCTTAGTGTTTTCATATCCCTCCCAGCACTGAACACTCTGAGAGTGGAAGGAGGCTACAGAGATCAAGTATTCTGCTAACCCTCAGCGTCAGAGTTCTAAGTCATACAGGCAGTGAGCTGTTTTGCACAGAGCTGACACCAGAGGTGGAGACACATACTGACCTTGAACTTGAAGTTATCAATCACCACAGTTCTCCAAAGGGGATGAAGTCAGCTTCTTCCCCGACAGGTTGAGAATACCAACCACAATGTCTTTTAGTGAACAGTCTTCTGCTGCCTAAATTTTCAGTGTGTTGGAAAGCAGCCTCTCTCCTCCCCACAACTGCCTGCTGCAGCTGTGTCCCACACAGAACTTGTGGCAGACGGTGACTAGGCTCCCTGACTTGTGGTGATTCCTTGTTTTCAGGCCCTTAGAATAGCGAATAGGGCCATCTTGCTTATGTTTTGGATGAGGCTTCTGTTTTTCCTACCTCACTATGGAAACATGACTGGAGTTTTGTCCTGCTACCTCCTCTCTACACAGCCTTTGTCTTTCTCTGTGCTTTGAAAGTATCCTACAAATTCATTCTTGATTTCCATGCTTTGCCAATCTTTCTCTATTGGGACTAGATTCTACCCTTTTTTATCCTGTCTTTTGTTCTTCACAGTGTGTTACAGAGACAGCTTCTAATCGGTGATCTTACCCAGGAAGTCTACACTCAGCCAAAGGATTTTTAACAAAGGTAAAAGAAACACATTTGGGAAATGATTCTCTCTCCAGTAAATGTTGGAAAGCTGGATGTCCATATGTATAAATAGAAAGTAGAAGCCTGGCTTGGTGGCGCACGTCTGTAATCCCAGCGACTTGGGAGGCAGAAGATCACAAGTTAGAGACCAGAAGCAGTCCATGAAATTTAGTGAGATCCTGTCTCAAAAACTTAAAAAATGGGCTGGGGGTGCATCTCAGTGTTATAGCACTTGCAAAGCATGCAAGCGCAATGCCATGGGTTCAACCCTTAGTACTGCAAAAAAAAATAATAAAATAAATAAATAAATAAATAAATAAATAAATAAATAAAAGGAAAGTAGAACCCTATCTCTCATTATATATAAAAATAAACTAAAATGGATTAAATACTTAAATACAAAACATATTGCTGTTATTGTTGTTGTTAGTTGGCGTCGAGTCTGAGTCTGACTCATAGTGATCCCATGTACAACAGGTGAAACACTACCGTGAGTGCTTCTCTGCTACTCATAGGGTTTTCAAGGACTGATTGCTTTGGGGGAGTGGGCTTCTGCATCCTTCTCCCAAAGCTATAGCACCTGGTGTTTCCAGGTGGTCTCCCATCCAAGTACTCCGAAGCCTGCTTAGCTTCGGAGATCTGACAGGATCTGACGACACAGTGGTACAGCTGTAGGCAAATAAAAACCTGGAACTATAAAATTACTAGAAGGAAATATAAAGGAAATACTCTGCTATTGGTGAGAACCAGGATTTTTTGGACAAGAACTTGAAGTCACAGCCAACAAAAACACAAAGAGACATGAGATTACATCAAAAAGCTTCTCCAGAGCAAAGGAAACAACGCAGTGAAGAGGCAACCTATAAGATGGGAGAAAATGGTTAATATCCGGAATATACAAGCAAACAAACTCCACAGAATAAAGCCAAATAAGCTAATTGAAAAGTGGACAAAGTATATGAATAGACTTCTTTTCTGGATATTTTTTATGTGTGGCTTGAATCCACAGATATAGAATCCACAGATGTGGATACAGAGGGCTCACTCTATCTTTATTAAATCGCAATATGCCTAATGCTCTTTATGCAATGTGCCTTTATAGTAATTACTATATAAGTATTTTCCAAACTTTCATATTATATGTTCAGTAAAAATTAGCAGAGATCTCTGTATCTTGGGTTATCAAAAGCACTTATGTCAAAAACAATTATCTCTTCTGAAAGTTTGTTATTGAATACTAGCACAACATTTGGCTTCTGGTTTCATTTTAGTCAAAGTGAATCATAATATTTTGTGCTTAAATACTTCCAATTCCACATTATGTTTTAGATACTCTGCTTAAGTATTTTAGAAGTGTCTTATTTTGCCTTCTTTACATCTTATGAGATTTTGTTAGGTGCTGTCAAGTTAGGTCTGACCCATAGTGGCCCCGTGTACAATAGAACAAAACATTCCCCAACACTGTGCCTTGCCTGGCCCTATATCAGTGCTGCTCTACTATTCATAGGGTTTTCTGTGTCTTCTTTGTCAAATGAATCCATGAATTTTACCAACTGCATGATCTATTGACTGCAGAAAGCAGATAATACAGTAAGCAACACTTTGCAATTGTTCAAGAAAAGTTAGCTCTGATTATTATTCACTTACCTTATTTTGTAACCCCACTATTGTCATTCCTGATAAGCTGTAAATTATGGAGAAGGAGAGATGGGGCTCTGTATTTCTTTCATCCTTATATCCTTGTCACTTAGTATGATAGTTGGGCCTGGCTAGTAATACAAATGCAATAAGTGACTGCTAAGACATGTGCATGATTGAATAATTAAATGAATGAAGAATGTGGTAGTAATAGGGAGACCTTTTATAATTGTTCTGCAGGTGCTGCCTCCAGGGATCATAAGCAAGCAGAGGAAATTATTCCACTAAAGGACATTTGAAGACAAGGAACTCTGAAACATACATTCTGTGGTTGTATTTTTGGTCCTTTTGGGAGGTCATTTACACAATGTGATTTCCTGTGGTCAACAGAATCTGATCAGCCCAGCATTGAATGTCTTGCCATTGTTCTTATTCATTTTCCATCAGCTTTAACCTTTTTCATAAGTAAAAGTTTTTAAAAACTAAATGGTGACTCATTGTTGAGAAGGAAAATATGTGAAGGAGAACTGAGAAAGAAAGCATATTTTTATAAACAAAACAAGCAATGCCCCCTTTCTAAAGAATACATAGGCATATTCTTTTGTTTATATAAAATAGTAAATATTGGTGTGAACAATAGCTTAGAGCCACCATGAGCCTCATGTCTCATTGTTTTGTTCTGTTCCTCCTGTGCTTTACTGCTCTTTCTTTACATGAAGAGGGATTATTGATATTTCAATTTGGAGAGGAATAGGTTTTATAAGTACTAAGGAGAAAATACCTGAAATAGTTTAAGAGGCTCTAACTTGTGAAAAGGGAAAAGAAATATCACTTCTATCTGTTATTTATGGAAATTTGATACACTTTTCTCTTTCAGTTCTTTCTTCTTTCTCAATTATAGATTACATATCATAAGAATTTATATAATTTCCTGGAAAAATATGTATAAGTTTTTATCTGTACTTAAGTTAAATTAGAGGGTCAATTTTTAGATGTTTAAGCTAATATAAATAATTATTCTGGGATTATAAATGAGAGATGAGCTGCGTGTCATAGAGGATGCCTGTAATTCCAGGGGCATGAGAAGCTGAGGCGGAAGCATGGTGAATATGAGGTCACAGGCAATTCACACAACTTTTTCTCAAAAATAAAAGAATATTTCAAAGAGGCTATAAGGAGACCTCAGTGATAGGACACTTGCCTAGCATGCACAGAGCCCTGGGTTCAACCACCCCAGTACTACAAAAAACAGTGATAGATGAATGTATTATTCTTGATGAATGTACAATGAATGTATATTAGTTCCTCTTATGGAATAAAAATCCACTAATACCAAGAATCTGAATATATAAAATATGAGTCTTCATACTAATTATACAATTGAACTATTATAGGTATATTTAATGAATTTCATCAATTAAAAATTTTAGCTAGTTTTCTCTATTGTCTTAATATATCTTTAGGACATAATGTATTTTATTTTGCATAAGAAAGTTCCAGCTGACAATTTTTTAGTTTATGTGAAAATTTTCTTTAGTAAAAATATATTTACTTTGTCGATAACTCAAGCAGAAATATTTTTCTCTATATAACTGCTATTAAAAATTAAAACATCATCTTGTACATGTATTTTTGTTTTTATTCTCTTTTCTTCTTGATTTCTTCCCTTAGGCAAAAACTTATCTCTCTTTCATTTTTTATTTTTCTGCATAGAGCAATTTCATTCATGAAATAATCTTTTGTGACAGAATATGACAATTCTAATATGTAGTGTCTCTTTTCTGCAAATTCTCATCTTCTTACATTCCATCATTCTTCCAAATATAAACATTACTTTGCTCTTGCTAACATACATGCTTTCAGGAAGTAATTAGCATATAAACTGCAAGTTGGAAATCATTGGAGGATCTTTGGAGTTCACTTCTCAAATGAAATTAATTTGTAATGAGGAACTCATATTTCTAATTACCTGATAAGGCTAGTTGGACTAATTATCATTTTTATTTTCTAGCGACAGGAAATTACAGTCAGCTGCTAGATTCATAGTTTCTTTTTGAGCCACTGTTACATTTTCAGAAGGCTCTACATAACCAATTTTTACTGGCCGGCCTCCTTCAAGTTACAAGAGAGTTTTAAATTTTTAATGTTTATTTTTAATGGATTTATTGAAGTTTTACTGATACATCATAAACTTTATATATTTGAATCATAAAAATTGATAAGCTTTTACATACATCCATAAAAGCATCAGTAAAATAAGATAAAGAAAACATCTAAAGCTAGGCACCAAGACACTTGTCTATAATCCTAGTAATTTGGCAGGCTAAGTGGAAGGATCACAGGTTTGAAGCCAGAGGCAGCCTATGTAACATAGTGAGGCACTGCCTCAAAATAAAAAGTAAAAAGGGGGCTAGAATGCAGCTCAGTGGTGGAGCACATGCCTAGCATGCATGCAGCCCTGGGGCCAACCTCCCAGTCATGGGAGAAATCAAGAAATAAAATATTTATCACCTCAAAAGTGTCTTCATGTTCTTTATGATCCTTGCTTCATTCACCTTTCTACTCCACTCCTGATCCCAGCTAACCTCTGATCTTTTTGTTGCTATTTAAAATTCCTAGCATATTATATAAGTGGACTCATACTGTATTCACTCTTTTTCTGTGGTTTCCATCATTCAGTATTATTATCTTGAGATTCATTCATGTTATAGAATGTAACAACAAGCCATTTATTTATTTTCTAGTTGTATTCCATTGTATAGAAATGTGATAATTTCTTTATTCCTTCACCTATTGATGGACTCTAGAATTGTTTCAATCTTGGGCTATAATAAAGAAAGTTAATATAGGCAATCATGTGCACTGCTTCCTCAGGCTTCCTTTCTTCTGTTATTGATATCTTTACTACAATCAATATCTAATTCCAAAATTTACTCATCACTATGTCTACCAACACCCTTCCATATGTAATTTATTAAGGAATAGCAGGCCTCAAATTAAGGTAACTCTTATTATAATTATGACTTTGATCAAAGTTATTACTATATCATCAGACTTTGTCTTCTCTAAGTGTTACTGTGGGTAAAGACCTCAAAAGAAGAATATTCATGAAGAAGACCCCTAAATATATCAGGAAGAGATAACCAACTTAATAGATGCCCAAAACTCAACTTAGAAACATGAGGAATATGAAAAAAGCAAGATAAGGAGAATCTCCAAGATGAACACAACCCTACAATAATCGAAACCAATGGCACCAAAATTCTTGAAATATCAGACTCAGAATAAATTGATAAGTAATCTCAAAGAAAATACAACTAAGCAGATAAATACAATTCAGTTTCTTAACAAAAAGGTATCTAACTTAGAAGAAAAATTCAACAAAGAAATTGAGAATTCGAAAAAAATCAAACAGAAATGTTGCAATAGAAAAACACAATCAAATAAAATCACAATGGAAAGTAACACAAACTTATTTGATCAAGTAGAAGACATAATATCATGGATGGAAGACAAGGAAAAAGAGCTAATATAGATACCAACAAAGAGGAAAAAATAAAGGAATATGAACACAACTTCCAAGTATGGGACAAGGTAAGGAAAGAGAACCTAATAATCCATGGTGTACAAGAAGAAGTTGAAAGTAAAACTAGTTGTCATGGTGGTTGTTGTTAGGTGCCATGGGGTCAGGGTTCAACTCATAGCAACTCTATGTAAAACAGAATGAAACATGCCCCGACTCTGTGCCAGGCTGTTGTTAGGTGCCCTGGAGTTGTGTCATAGTGACCCTCATGGTGTTTTCAATGGGTGTTTTGGGATTGTTTGGCGAATGGGGTGCCATATCCTCCCATTTTTGCAGTCCTGGGATTGAACCCAGGTCCTAGGAGAGTGAAGCACAGCACTGGACCAACTGAATTAAATCTCAGCCCTCTGTGCCAGGCACATGCTCTTTTTTACGTTTGAGTCCATTGTTGCAGTCACTGTGTCAATCCATCTAGTTGAAGCTTTGCCTTTTTTCATTGACCCACCACTCTCCCAAACATGATGTCTTTCTTGATGTATTGTTCCCTCCTGACAACATGTCCAAAATAAAGGTATAGCACTAGAGTTATCGAAAATCTATTCAATAAAATGATAGCTGGAATTTTTATATATGTACTGAATTCTCACTCTGTACCTCACAGAAAAAGAAATCTCATAATATCATTTTGGATTGTTTAAATGTCCTTGAATCTCTCAGTTCTTGGTTTATGTATTTGAATATCTATTATTAGATGTATAGACATGTGAGATTCTTACATCATCTTGTTAAAGGCCCTTATCTCCTGATAATATTCTTTGTTATGAAATCTATTTCATCTGCTATTAATATCACCATTCAAAATTCCTTTTCATTGATGTTAACATCTTATGATTTTTTCACCTACTTTCAACTCTTTTTTATCATTAGATTTGAAGTACATTTTTGACAGGCAGTAAGGCAGTATACAATTTTATGTTGCATTTTTTAAAAAATTGTCTAATTTTTCTCAATATTTATAACATTTATATGTTCAGGTTTTTGAAATAATTATAGATTCATAGACCATAGCAAAAATAATACAAAGATGTAAATTTTAATCTAGTTTTTCCAAATTGTTCTGTATTGTAAAATTAAGGGTACAATGTTCAAAGTATGAATTTGATATTGGTGAAATGTTTGTGTACATTTTGATGTCATTTTATGATGTGTATTTCTATGCAACCCCCATAAAAGCAAATCTATAGAAGTATTTCTTAATGGCAAAGAACTCTCTGTTACCCTACTATACGAACATCCCCAACCACTGGCAACCACTAAACTGTTCCCTCTCTATATAATTTTGCCAGTTGGAGAACACCATGTAAATGAAATATGACTTTGGAAAAATACAAATGCTAACGGACTTCGGAGAAAAAGGGATTCTTATACACTGTTGGTAGAAATGTAAAATAGTACAACCATTATGGAATAAAGCATTAAGGTTCCACAAAAATAAAAAAATCCTAAACGTATATCTATCATGTGACCCAGAAATCCTCTATTTAGTGCATGTCCCAAGGAAATGAATTCAGCACCACGTAAAGAAGTCTATGCCCTATGTTCAGTGCACTATTATTTACAATACCCAAGATAGCCTAGTATTCTGTAAGCTAAGCACATGGAAAGAGAACTGAGTGTACTGGGAGGTTCATTTCCCTGCGTACCTCCTTTTCTCTTCTTCCTATATAAAACTGTATGGAAGTTCTTCAAGAAATTAAAAGCAGAACTACTATATAATACAGCAATCCCACTTCTGGGAATTTATCCAAAGATATGAAATCATTGTCTTGAAGAGATATACCTACACCTTCATGTTCATTGCAGTGTTTTTCACAATAGTTAAAATCTGGGAGAAATCTAAATGCCTACTGACTTGTTGTTGTTAGGTGCTGTCGAGTTGGTATCCAACTCATAGCGACCCTCTGTACAACAGGGGAAACACTATTGTCAGTGCTTCTCTGCTGTTCATAGGGTTTTCAATGGCAGATTGATTTTTGGGAAGGGGTTGCCAGGTCCTTCTCCCAAGCCTACAGTTTCTGGTGTTCCCAGGCGGTCTCCCATCCAGGTACTAACCAGGCCTGACCCTGCTTAGCTTCCGAGATCTGACAGGATCAGA
>VMDO01030206.1:0-21616 GCA_007922755.1 Pedetes capensis | reverse complement strand
TTCCAAGGAGCACTCTGGTTGTACTTCTTCTAGGACAGATTTGTTGGTTCTTTTGGCAGTCCATGGTATATTCAATAGACGTCTCCAGCACCACAATTCAAAAGCATCAATTCTTTTTCTGTCTCTCTTGTTCAATGTCCAGCTTTCACAACCATATGATGCAACTGAAAATACCATGGCATGAGTCAGACGCACCTTCTTCTTCCATGTGACACCTTTGCTTTTCAATACTCTAAAGAGATCTTTTGCCACAGCTTTTCCTAGAGCAATGCGTCTTTTGATTTCTTGACTGCTGCTTCCACGGGTGCTGATTATAGAGCCAAGCAAAGCAAAATCTTGGACAACCTCAATCTTTTCTCCATTTATTGTGAAATTGCATGCTGACCCAGTCGTAAGGATTTTTGTTTTATTTATGTTTAGTCGTAACCTATATTGAAGGCTATGATCTTTGATGTTCATCAGTAAATGTTTTAAATCCTCTTCACTTTCAGCAAGCAGAGTAGTGTCATCTGCATAACACAGGTTGTTAATGAGTCTTCCTCCAATCTTGATGCCACGTTCTTCCTCATAAAGTCCAGCTTCTCGGATTATTTGCTCAGTGTATAAATTGAAGAGATAGGGTGAAAGTACACAGTCCTGATGCACACCTTTCTCAACTTTAAACCACTCAGTGTTTCCTTGTTCTATTCGAACAACTGACTCCTGGTTCATGTACAGATTTCTCATGAGCACAATTAGGTGTTCTGGTATTCCCATTTTCCGAAGTGTTATCCATAATTTGTTATGATCCACACAATCAAATGCTTTTGCGTAGTCAATAAAAACATAGATAGATATCTTGCTGATATTCTCTGCTTTCAGCTAATATCCACATGACATCAGCAATGATGTCCCTAGTTCCCCGCCCTCTTCTGAATCCCGCTTGATTTTCCCGTAATACCCTGTCTATATACTGCTGCAGTCACTTCTGAATGATCTTTAGTAGAATTTTGCTGGTGTGTGATATTAATGATATTGTCCAATAGTTTGCACATTCAGTTGGATCCCCTTTTTTGGGAATAGGCACAAATATGGATCTCTTCCAGTCAGTTGGCCAAGAAGCTGTTTTCCAAATCTGTTGGCATAAACATGTTAACACCTCCAGTGCTGCATCTGTTTGTTGAAACATCTCTACTGGTATCCCATCAATTCCTGGAGCCTTGTGTTTCTCCAGTTCTTTCAAGGCAGCTTCTACTTCATCCTTCAACACCATTGGTTCCTCTTCATATGCAACCTCTTGGAATGGTTGGTCATCTACCAATTCTTTCTTGTATAATGAATCTGTGTATTCTTCCCATCTTCTTTTGATGTTTCCTGCATCATTTAATATTTTCCCTGTAGAATCTTTCACTACTGCCACTTGAGGCTTGAATTTTTTCTTCACTTCCTTAAGTTTGAGAAACACAGAGCATGTTCTTCCCTTTTGGTTTTCTGTCTCCAGCTCCTTGCACATGCTATCATAATATTTGTTTTTGTCTTCTCGAGCTGCCTTCTGAAATCTTCTGTTTAGTTCCTTAACTTCCTCATGTCTTCCTTTTGCTTTAGCTGCTCAATGTTGGAGGGCAAGGTCCAGTGTCTCTTTTGACATGTAATTTAGTCTTTTCTGTTTTTTTGTCTTTTTAAGAACTTTTTGCTTCCTTCTTGAATGATATCTTTTATGTCATGCCACACCTCTTCAGGTCTCCTATCATTTGTGTCTAATGCATTAAACCTGTTTTTGAGGTGGTCTCTGAACTCAGGTGGGATATACTCAAGGTCATGCTCTGGCTCTCATATACTTGTTCTAATTTTCTTCAGCTTCAGTTTGAACTTGCCTATGAGAAGTTGATGGTCTGATCCACAGTCAGCACCTGGTCTTGTTTTGACATTTTTTACAGAGCTTTCCCATCATCTCTTTCCACATATGTAGTCAATTTGATTCCTGTATGTTCTGTCTGGTCACGTCCATGTGTATAGTCTCGATTTATGATGTTGAAAAAAGGTATTTGCAATGAAAAGGTCATTGGTCTGACAAAATTCTATCGTGCGATCTCCAGCTTCGTTTCTCTCACCAAGACCATATTTTCCAACTACTGAGCCTTCTTGTTTTTTCCAACCTTTGCATTCCAGTCACCAGTGATTATCAGTATGTCTTGATTGCATGTTTGATCTATTTCCGATTGCAGAAGCTGATAGAAGTCTTCCCTTTCTTCATTTGTGGCCTTTGTGGTGGGTGCATAAATTTGAATAATAATCATATTAACTGGCCTCCTTGTAGGCGTATGGATATTATTCTATCACTGACAACATTGTATTTCATGACAGATCTTGAAATGTCTTTTTTGATGATGAATGCAACCCCATTTCTCTTTAGTTTATCATTCCCAGCATAGTAGACCATATGATTGTCTTACTCAAAATGGCCTATGCCGGTCCACTTTAGCTCACTGATGCCTAGAATGTCAATGTTTATGTGCTCCATTTCTCTTTTAATGATTTCTAATTTTCCTAGATTCATACTATGTATATTCCATGTTCCAATTATTAATTGATGTTTACAGTTGTTTCTCCTCATTTTGAGTCATGCCACATCAGCAAGTTGAGCACCCTGGGGCTTTACTCCATTTTCCTCATCACGGTAGACTCTACTTGGAGGAGGCAACTCTTCCCCAGTAGTCTTTTGAGTGCCTTCCAACCTGGGGGCCTCATTTTCCGGCACTACATCTGACAGTGTCTCTTTGCTATTCATAGGGTTTTCAATGGGTAGTTGTTTCGGGAGTGGCTCCCCAGGTCCTACTCCCTAGTCTGTCTTAGTCTGGAAGCTCAGCTGAAAACCTGTCCACCATGGGTAACTTTGCTCATGTCCAAGGTTCCAGTGGCAGAGCTCTCAGCCTCATCGCAACATGCAAGCTCCCACAGTGCGGCAAACTGACAGACGTGTGGGGGATAACCTTGGATATATTATGAATTAAATCATTGACCTCACAGTCAAACTGTCCATACTTGTTTTGTCATGAAAGATAATATTTATTCATTCTAAAAAGCTGGAAGGTGTTTGCAATGCTAACCTCAGGTTGGCTTTAAGTTAGAAATGGATTGAAGAGAAGTTTTAAAAGCAAAAAAAGGAGAAAAAAATGAAGAGTATAAAGTTGCTTGGACCACAAATAATGGTCAAACAGCTAAAATTATCTTGATATTGAATCCTAATATTTGAGTTTAAAGTGTTTTTAAGCATTGTTTTGTAAAAGCTAAAGTATGTTCTTGAAAGTTTGGGGACAGTCAAGAGGCTTAGCTGGAAAATTGATACCAATTTGATACCCAGAAACAACATACCATTCTTGTCTAGTCTAAGCCTGTTAGAATAATTCATGAAATTACCACAAGTGCCAACTCTCAACTGACCCAAACTGACAGTATTAGCTTATGCCCAACATCGTTTTTTTCCTTCTGCTACCTATGTAACTAAGTGAACAATATAGTACATTTACTTTGAGTTTCAATATGGAAATGATGCGTATAGGCAGACAAGAGTATTTGTATTAATGTGAGCTTTCTGACTGATATAAAGTCCTAATAAATTATTTCTCTCTGTGAAAAATTACAGCAAAAAGAAATAAATAAGCTGGACACCATATCACATGCCTGTAATAGCAGCAACTTGGGAGGCCAAGGCCGGAGGATAGTGAGTTCAAGGCATGGGTCGAGGGCACATCTCAGTGGTAAAGCACCTGTGTAGCATGCACCAAGTCCTGAGTTCAACCTCCAAGTGCAGCAAAAAGTTTTTTTAGAAAAGTAAATTTACTTAATAACAGCAAAACAACTTCTAGATGCTGCTCAAATTCCCATTACTATTAGTTTAGTTCAAGTATACATTATAATAAAATGAGCCTCAGTTCTCTCACTGGATCTTCTAGAATTCAATAGGATAAATTTAAAAATTATTCATTAAAATTTTCATTGAAGAGCTATGTACACAAATAAATCTAAAATATCTGAACTTCATGGGGCAAGCTCTTTTGGAAGAACAAACAACAAAGCATGCTTCCATGTCTGGAACTAGTTGCTGATGCTGGGAACAGTGCAACCAGAGCCAGGAAAAGGGCTGTTTTACCCACAGAAAGAGAAACCAGCCATGTTTTTGATGGTCAGTGGGCTGGACTCTTGCATTTAAGACTAGAATATACAATACCAAAATAATCCTTTCCCTCAAGAAATTTTTCTTCTATTAAAATCTGGATGAGCAAATCAGAATTAGAAACACCACTAGGAATTGGACAGAGATCTAATGAATTGTTAGACTCTTATAATTTTTTAGTCTCAGGGTCCTGAATTGGCAGGAACTTCAGAATCGTGCTCTCATGCTATCAGTGCCTGGCATTCTCAAAGTCTAATAATCTGGAGATCTAGAAATCTAGTAGTGTTTGCTTCTTGGGTTCTCTTTTAGAGATAACTTGAACCTTAAAAATGTTTGAATCAAGAGGCAAACTAGTCAAAGCTGCAAGTCATTTTTAACCTCTGGCAAAACAATACATTAGCACTTTGTCATGTTGGAATCTGGATGGAAAAGCAAAGAGATATTTCCCTTCTCTTCCTGGTATATGAACTTCTAGGCTCAATTGAACAGATTAAATTTCCAGCCTTTTTCTGAGTTTATTTAAAATCATATTGAAATAACCAGATCACACTTTCACTATGGATCCTTCACAAAGATTTTTCATTAGGTATCTATTGGTGCATGATAAATGGCCATGAAAATGTTTATAATCTCACAGAATCTATGGCTTAGCTTCCCCATCTGCTTCACAATCTCTCACAAACTTGTAATCAAGATGTTGGCCCAGGGTCTTGCTGTCTCGTCTGAACGGTCATCTAGGGAATGATCATTTTCCAGCTCATTCAGTGAATATTGGCAATATTCACTTCCTTGTGGGTAAGACAGTTCCTCACTGGCTATTGGCCAGAACACACAGTCCTTGCCACATAGATCTTTTCCAAACAGAAGCTCGCTTAATCAAAGAGCACATGACAAGAAGGCAATAGGGAAAGTCATATACCAAGATGGAGGTCACATTCTTTTGTCACCTACTCATGGCTGTACTATCCCCTCATCAGCACATATGCTGCTGGTTAGATGCAAGTTACTAAGGCTAACTTGTGCCCAAGGAGAGGTCATTACATAAGGTCAGGGATGCCAAAAGTTAGAGATAATTGGGGTCATATTAGAAGTCTACCTACCACAGATCTTTATTTGTTTTGGGCACATTGCTCAGCATTCAATAAACACACACACACACACACACACACACACACACACACACACCACACCACACAAAAAGAACCCCATAAAAATATGTGCTTCAAGCAGAGACTATTGTACAAAAACTAGAAATCTAATATTAGATAAAGTCATTGAAAGATCATATCTAATCTAATCTATCTCCTAAAAGAAAATAAGCCAATCAAAATTATATAGATTAGGTGGTCTAGACAGAATATATGCTTGAACTTCCTGCTTGATTTCCATAGGGTCCAGAAAAAACTGCCAGAGTACATTTTTATGTGTAGTTCAAAATTATTCACTAGTATAGGATTTCTGATTCATCCAAAGTAATCATTTCACTGACTATCAAGAACCTTTTTGCTGTGTTGGATAAGCAGGCACTGAAGGCTGTCCAGAAAGTTTACAGTGGACAACCAGGGAAGTCTACCACAGTGTGGTTCAAAGAGATATAATATTCAACTGAGGAATCTTCCCAAAAACCAGGCACAAAGAAATCCAACATTAAGACAATAATTTAGTAGCTAGTGATACTAGATAAGTAGTAAAACTGGCATCTTGAAATCTCTGTGTATTTGATTCCTGTGTCTCTCTTGCTTAGACAAATTTATTTATAATCTCTAAAATCTTAATAGTGTGGTTAGAGATGAGTATATTCAGCATAATGAATGTCACAAACAAAATAGAAAGTGGAATAATAACACAGAGAAGAGACTCTACATAGATTTATTACTATTATTATTATTATTATTATTACTATTATTATTATTTTAATTTTATTTGTGTTAGTGGGTGTTGAACCTACGGACTCGCACTTGCATGCTTTGTAAGTGCTGGGCCAATGAGCTACACCCCCAGCCCATTTATTTTTACTTTTTGAGATAGGGTCTCACTAAGTTATACAGATTGCCTCTGGTCTTGAACTTGCAATCCTCCTGCCTCTGCCTCCTGAGTCCCTGGGATAACAGGCATGTGCCACCATGCCGGGCTTACCTAGGTTGGGGGAAATGTGGTGGTCAGGAAAGATTTTCTTTTGTATGTTTATATAAATTCCTATTCTCTTCAGCTAATCCCATGTGAAATGCATAATACAGTGGATTCTGTAATATATTGGACTCTGCTTACTATAGAATTGTGCCACTGAAAATATTTTTCAAGTTTGGTTCAGTATATATTATTAAATTTTACTCGAGAGTTATCTATGGATTTGTTCAATAAATCATTAATAAATGCATGTCATGTAAAGTCTTTTTCTAGAATCTAATATACCATAATGGAAAAGAAAGTTAAAAACTCTGTAAATTTATGAAATTTAACATTGTGTGGAGGTAGTAGGTTGAGATTTGTAGTTGGTTTGGAGAACCATAAACCTCCTTAAAATTTCATTGTATATATGAGCTATGCTGCCAAACTATGGCCTTTACACTTGCTGTTTCTATTGCCTGGAGCAGCATGCTACTAAATGTTCATACATCTTGCTCCCTCATGTGTATTAAGACTTTCCTGGCCTATCCAGTTTAATTTAGCAATGGGCCTTTTCCACCAGGATTATTTCCTACCCATCTCTCTGCCTTATTTTTCCTTAGATCCATTACCACTATCTCACAAAAAAAGGTTTCCAAGTTTCCCCTCTCTCCCACAGTAAAGCCCCAGGCTCTCATAAAGGCCTTCAAAGCCCCCGTGATATGCTCTTAACTCCATTTCCTCTCTGGCCTTATCTCTTTTCCTTAATCTGGATGGAATCTCAGATGTAAATAGATTTGAGGAGAGATTCATATGATGATTTAGGTGTATGACTTATTCTCTGGTTAGAAGGTTGAGAGCAGACTACTACAGGCTGGGAGGAATCGTGGGCAAAATTAAAGCCAGGAGATCAGTTAGAAGGCTGCTCGATTAATCCAGGTGAGGGATGATGAGAGGATCAGACTGAATAAAATCACCAAGAGAGGGAGTTTACATAAAGGAAAGATCACAAAAATTTGGGGACTTTTTTTTTCTTTCTTTCTGAAGATCAAAGAGATGAGGTAAAACCAGAAAAAAGAGAAAGGCAACAGGGCCTTCAGTGACGTGAAAGGGAAATAATGAGTCTGGTATCCTGGAAGCCAAGACAGAAACATTTCAATGAATAGAGAGTGATTAACTGTATCAAATGCTGCTGATAGGTCAAGTACAATGAATTAGCTAGAACACATTGCCTAGATCACTTGAAATATACTTGAGCAAATGCCAGGAGGATAAATTAAACATCTGCTATAATTTTGCTATGCAAAATGTCAGGGAAAATACTTTAGGTAAATTCTCAGTGGACACAAAAGGTATGCTCATAGTTTCATTTCAAATAAATATATAAACATACACATATAACATGCACACATTCTTTCTTTTTATATCATGGTTATTTTAGGTAGATACATGGAACTCCTACTGCTTAGAATGCTTTTAAGGTGATGTCCCGTCATTACAACTGGGTCAGTAAGCAACTACATGATAAATGGAGAAAAGACTAAGGTTGTCCAAGATTTTGCTTTACTTGGTTCTACAATCAACACCCATGCAAGCAGCCATCCAGAAATCAAAAGACACATTGCATTGGGAAAAGCTGTTGCAAAAAACCTCTTTAAAGTGTTGAAAAGTAAAGATGTCACATTGAAGATGAAGGTGCACCTGACTCATGCCATGGTGTTTTCAATTACATCATATGCTTGTGAAAGTGGCACAGTGAATAAGGGAGACAAGAGAAGAATTGATGCTTTTGAATTATAGTGCTAGAATATTGAATATACCATGAATTGCCAAAAGAACGAACAGAACCATCCAAGAAGAAGGGAAACGAGAGAGCTCCTTGGAAGCAAGGATGGCTAGGCAGTGTCTTACGTATTTTGGACATGGTCAGGAGGGACCAATCTTGGAGAAGGACATCATGTTTGAGAGAGCGACAGGTCAGCAAAGAAAAGGAATTCCCTCAACTTAGAAGGATTGACACAGTGTCTGTAGCAATGAGTTTAAAAATAAAAACGATCATGTGCCTGACACAGTGCTGGGGAGTGTTTTCTTCTGTTGTACACAGGATTGCTATGAGTTGGACCCAACTTGATAGCCCCTAACAACAATAACAACAACAACAACAACAACAACAAAAGCAACAACAACAACAACAACATAATGAGGGAAGGAGAGAGAGTGGTACATGGGTGCCTTTTAAATTTTCAAATGTCTTATATGAGAAATCCTAAATAAAGATCTTGATAGAGAAATGTCCTTTGATGACAAGTTCTGCTGAATTTCTTTTCAGAAGGTCTGTTGAATGGGGTATACATTGATAAGCTCTCATAAAATATATATCCTTACACTCTGAGTCTATTAATATTAATTATTCTTATATTTTATTAACATACATTTATTTGTCCTAACCTATTTTCATATTTATTAAAATCATAATTTATTCATAGCTAATGTGATCAATATTATTTATTTTGCTACTTTTATCAACACAAGATTGTATCTGTCTGCAATATATACAAGATCTAAAATGAAATAACAGTGAAATTTCCTTAAACATTTATGTAGTCATAGAATTTTGGAAAATCAAACATTTTCAATGGCTTCTTTTTTTCTTTCTGTTATTATATTTAAGAGTTATCCTATCCTTAAACAGGGTTGGGATTTAGCTCAGTTGGTAGAGCACTGCTCTGCAGTCTCTGAGGTCCCGAGTTCGATTCCCAGCACTGCAAAATGGGTGAAGGACGTGGCAATCCACTCCCAAGGCAATCCCGAAATCATCTGCCATTGAAAACCCTATGAGGGTCGCTATGAGTCGGACACGACTTGATGGCACCTAACAACAACAACAACAATCCTTAAACATCTCTTCCTGCCACTTACTGTATTTTTTTTTTCAAATTTGGCTTGGTTACCAAGATTTGTATAGTATTTAATATTATCCCAGCATAGAACCCCCCTCTATCTGTCTGTTGTTTTGGTGACAATTCTGTCTTCCAAATACATTTTATTAAGTATCTTCTAATACATTGGTTTTAACGGGCTGGGATTTAGCTCAGTTGGTAGAGGGCTGCGCTGCAGTCTCTGAGGTCCCAAGTTCAATTCCCAGCTCTGTAAAAATGGGAGAAGGGCCTGGCAATCCACTCCCAAAGCAATCCCAAAACAGCCATTGAAAACCCTATGAGGGTCGCTATGAGTTGGATACCCACTCGAGGGCACCTAACAAAAACAACAATACATTGGTTTAGGATTGGGATTTAGCTCAGTTGGTAGAGCGCTGCTCTGCAGTCTTTGAGGTCCTGAGTTTGATTCCCAGAATGCAAAAATGGGAGAAGGACAAGGAAATCCACCCCTGAGGCAATCCTGAAACAATCAGCCATTGAAAACCCAAAAGGGTCACTGAGTCGGGCACGACTTGATGGCATCTAACAACAACAACAATATATTGGTTTGTGTTTTTAAATTATTTATTGTTTCTAATAAGTGTCCCTAGATAGGCTTTATGGGAGATGGACCCGGCAACCCACTCCCAAAAATCAATTTACCATTGAAAACCCTATGAATAGCAGAGAATCACTGACAACAGTGTTTCGCCTGTTGTACACAGGGGAGTTATGAGTTGGATACCGACCTGAGGGCACCTAACAACAACAACAACAACAAATAGGTTTTAAGCTCTTGAGAGTCAGGGCCATTAAAACAAAAGGAACAAGAAATAACTTTTCAAATATACAGGGAATTTCATGTCTCATAAAAGGTCATCACCCTCATGTTGTTTTACATTTATTTCAGCGATACTACTTTGATTAAAAAATCTTTGCAACTTTCTTGACATTGTCTATAGAGTTATTTTGGGTAAAGCGAGTAGTTTTTTTAAAAGTACTTATTTATATAGTTATTTGTTTTTTGAAACAAGGTTTTTCTATACAGCCCAGGTTGACTTCGAACTTGTAATCCTCCTGCCTTAGCCTCCTGAGTGCTAGGATTCAGGTGTATGCCATCATGTCTGGCTTTTAAAAGAGTTTTGAGTCACACTCCTTCTAATATACACACTTAGAAGGTATCATCCAAATGAACTCCCTACATTTTTCAAAATACCAACATCCAAAAGACATTTGAATGTCTCTTTAAAATAATCATACCCTCAAATCACATTCTTGCTAACATTGAACCTAAATCTCAGAAAGCCTCTGGAACTATGAATTACAGGAAATCAAGGGGACACAAGAACATATTAAATGTTGCCATGGTAATACAATCTACAAAATCAAGACTGAAAAAAGAATCTCAGGTCAGCGAAGCTAAATTCCTTAAAAAGTAATTTGCAAGGAAAAATAACAAGTGATGGTGGTGGTACGTGTATGTAAAAACGGTCTTAGGACATCTATTTGCCAATTCTAAAGAATAAATCTTTTGCACACTTCATTTGAACAGATAGCCTATGGGAAAAGCATGAGGTAACGTAAGAAATTCAGACACTGATAAGAAAGATGATGATATTAAGGAATTAAAATAATATTTTAAACATGAAAATGATACAGTGGTTAGGTTTTTAAGAGTTATTATGATTTAAAAAACTAAAAAATTATAAAATATGAAATGATGTCTGGAATATGATTTTAAAATAACATAAGACTGAATGAAAGGGTCTATTGTGTATGTGAACTGACATTGACAATGAGTTTATAATTGTTGCAGCTGTCTGATAGGTACAGGGTGGTTCATTATGCTATTCTATCCTCTTTTGTATATATTTGCAATTTTCTATTGAAAGTTTAAATAATAAATCTGTCTCCTAAAATGAAGAGAGACTGCTTTCATTGATAATATTTAATACAGTGCCTATGGTCATCAAAGGTAGTTTCCAATAGGAACTGTAAAAGTATTCTATGCATCAGAAGCATCACTGACTATTCTACAGTTCTTCCTTACTTAGACTATCCCTTTTATTCCTCATTCTCCATTGTAGGTGACTAATTTGGATTGGATTAAATGCATTTTTACATCAGATTCTGAAGATGAAGTTTTAGAAGTCCTTAATTGCTTCTGTTGTCAAATTCTATGTGCTTAGGCACA
Organism: Pedetes capensis; assembly: GCA_007922755.1. Lineage (NCBI taxonomy): Eukaryota > Metazoa > Chordata > Mammalia > Rodentia > Pedetidae > Pedetes > Pedetes capensis. The sequence continues at coordinate 10,245 of VMDO01030206.1, read as the reverse complement.
TGTCAGGGGGATAAATCTGGTATTTAATATTATCCTGACTCAGAAGCTACAACCCTCTGCTCCTGCTGATACTGCAGCCACCACTGTCCTTCTTGGAACAAGTTCAGTTTTAACTCTTATTCCAACTTCTGTGTGAAGGCACATATTTAGGTCATTGTCCTTTATCATATGCTTTACTACAAGGATAAAGATTTATCAGAGTATAAACAAAGAGAAAATAGCTAACAAAATTAGAAAGTTGTACAGAGTTCCATTATGTCCCAGTGAGGAATGGAATGGCTTAATCCACACCCTTTGCCCCCATTCCCTCAAGTCTATCTAAACCTGAGTCATTGTTAAATTGAATGGCATTGATTTTGTAACCTGCTTGGTCCCAAGAATTGGGTCAACTTTATTTATTCCTGTGTCCCTTTGTAGAGCTGTAACAACTGTTCTTTTTTTCTTCAGTACTTGTGGGATTGAACCTAAGGCCTCATGCACATGCTAGATAAGTACTCAAACACTGAGCCGTACTTCTGGTCTCTTTTTTATTTTTTATTTTGAGACAGAGTCTCACTAAGTTACTCAGGCTGCCTCTGGCTTCAAACTTGCCAACCTCCTGCCTCAGCCTCCCAAATCTCTGGGATTACAAGCAAATGCCAACTTGCCTGCTCAGCTGACTCTTCTTTAGTTTACATCTGCATCCTAGATTTTCTTTCCTTGATTTAACTTTTTGGTTATTCACCTTACAAATTATTCTTTCTTTACAACAATTGTAACCATATCCTGCATCTAGGGCTAGTGCTTCAGAAGTGAGAGAAGTTAGTCTCTGCCTTCCGAGGGCTCTCTGCAGGACTCCTAGCCACTTGCACAGATTCTGACAAATTTACTATCACTTATTTGTCATTTCACTTTGAAAAAGTTGTGTATTTCCAGATTGTGAGTTTTACTCTGAACTCCCACTCCAGATTGTTGATAAGATGTTATACCAAAATGACCACAGAATTATTCATGAAGAACCCCAGTCTTTATCCTTTACCATACATAAAAGTAATCAATTTTCCTTACAAGTAATTTGCTCCTTAAAAGTCACTTCTTTTCTGATTAAATGCCATTTCTCCTTCTCCATTCTCCTTGTGACTTAACTTTTAAACAGTCTTTAATGCAAATGAGTCAAAAAATTTTCAATACTATACCTTTTCTCTTACACACCCTGGCACAGTGCACTCCATTCTTAGCAATCACTGCAAGGCAGTTTGATTTCTTTATAATGGCAACCACAGTACATTGAAGATGTAAAAAGTCAGAAAAATAGAGAAAAGTTTAAAATAGGAAATTATTGTCACTCATCACCCCAACTGTTTATTCTTAGATCCAGAATCTGTCAAGACTAAGCAGATTATCCCATGGTGATCCCAACAAGCTCCTATTTAGTAGATTGCTTTGAGGATGTTTTCCTGTGTATGGTCCCTCCCAGCTTGCCTATTGTGTGTGGGTAAGTGAGCCTTACAGTTCCACAGCTCATAGGAAACCATCAGGAATTCTTCTCATGTTAACAAGATAAAGTATTCATTCTTCAGGTACTTTGTGAGGGAATTTTACATGTATGTATTATAACACTAATCGAGGTATGCGTTTAAATGTTAAAGATGTATGTAAATATGATTTACCAGACAGAATTTGGATATATAATCTTCTCAAATAGACCCAATGGTAAACAATATTCCTTTAGAAGTAAACTGTATTTATCTGTTGTAAAAGACCATTTATAAAAGTTCTGTCATTTTTTCCCTCTTTAGCTTTGGCTATTTCTTCCCGGAGTCATTAGTGTGACCTCAATCACCTCTTCATTGCAGGTTTTTTTCTAACATCTCCCTGTGCTGATTATCTTCTTTGAAAAAAATCTTTGGAATTATCAGGCCAAATGCAGCTAATGTTAATCAAGCACCTTTATAATGCCTGGGAAATAAAATGGTTGTACTTATTAGACAATGTTGACATGTAAAACAAATTATTTCAGAATGGTTGATATTTGTGAATCAGAAAAATGTTCATGATAAAAATCTCAGTTTTGTGTGGCCATTTTTTCCACATTTACCATGAATCAGAGACAGGTCTTTAAAATTTATTCTAAAGTAGTAATTGGTCCCCAGCACTAATAAACATCACTTTCTACTGGGAAACAATTGTAATTTCGTAGTGTATAATGGATTTTACAGTCAAGAGCACTTAAAAGTGAGAAGAGATGACAGACTTGGTTATTTGGTTGCTATGAGTCAGATCGGACTTGACAACACCTAACCACAGCAACAATTACTATTATCATTTAATTATTTTCAGTTAACATTTAGCAGGAGTTAGTTGATAGATTTCTTCACCAAATTTCTTTTGTTTTTTAAAATGCTAATACTCAAAGACTTTGTAGTTTTTAACACTAAAAAGATACTTAAAAATTTAGGTCAAGAAGTTACTTTGTAGGAGTTTAAATTACAGTGACTTTCATAATCTTGATTGGTTAAATATGAATTACAAGTTGGATTCTCTATAGATGTAATACCATATGCCCACGTGTCTGTCAGCTTGTGTGCTGTGGGGGGCTTATGTGTTGCTGTGATAGTGAAAGCTATGTCACCAGTATTTCAGATACCAGCAGGGCCACCCATGGTGGACAGGTTTCAGCTGAGCTTCCAGATTTAGACAGACTAGGCAGAAAGACCTGGCATCCTACTCCTCAAATAATTAGCCATTGAAAACCCTATGAATAGCAGAGGAACACTGTCAAGTATAATGCTGGAAAGTGAACCCCCTGGGCTGGAAGCCATTCAAAAGATGACTGAGGAAGAGTTACCACCTCAAAGTAAGGTCAACTGTAATGACAGGAATAGACTAAATTCTCTGGGACCTCCTTTAGCTGATATAGCACTGCTGAAAATGAGAAGAAACACAATGAGAGTAACAATGGGCTCAAACATAAGAAAAGATGATGTTCATGACAGTGTCAGGGAGTGTTTTATTCTGTTGTACATAGTATAACTATGAGTCTCACCCAACTTGATGGCACCTAACATAACAAAAAAAAAAAGCATACGGGGAAACCCTGGTAAAGGAAATTGAATTCCAGGAGAAATGAGTCTTTGGACCCTTTTAATAAATTCAAGGCTGTAGATTTAGCTAAATGTCAAACTCACACTTGAAGAGTCTCATATGCCAATTGTAAATGCTAAGAATGGAGGAAAGCTATTTAAATGATAAAAAAGAAGTTCCAGGAAGTTGCAAATAGATAGATGAAATGGTCCACTATAGGTAATATATTGACTAATTCTTTGATTATTTATTGAAGTGCAGTGTTCTAGACATGGCCTTAAGTTTGAGGAAACAGTAATAAGCAGTAAACTGAGTAGAGACTGTTGTTGGTGTTTTTAGGTACCCTCGAGTCAAGTCTGACTCACAGTGATCCTATGTACAGCAGAATGAAACACTCCCCAATTCCGTGCCAGGTGCACGATCTTATTTATGTTTAAGCCCTTTGTTGCAGACACTGTGACAATCCATCTGGTGGAGGGTTTTCCTTTTTTTCATTGAGCTGCCACTCTCCCAAACATGATATCCTTTTCCAAGGATTGGTCCCTCCTGACTACATGTCCAAAATATGTAAGACACAGTCTAGCCATTCTTGCTTCCAAGGAGCACTCTGGTTGCCCTTCTAGGACAGATCTGTTGGTTCTTTTGGCAGTCCATGGTATATCCAATAATCATCTCCAGTACCATAACTCAAAAGCATCAGTTCTTCTCCTGTCTCCCTTGTTCAGTGTTTCACAACCATATGATGTGACTGAAAATACCATGGCATGAGTAAGATGCACCTTCATCTTCAATGTGACATCTTTACTTTTCAATACTTTAAAGAGATCTTTTGCCACAGCTTTTCCCAAAGCAATGCATCTTTTGATTTCTTGATGGCTGCTTCCATGGGTGTTGATTGTAGAACCAAGTAAAGCAAAATCATGGACAACCTCAATCTTTTCTCCATTTATTGTGAAGTTGCATATTGACCCAGTTTTAAGGATTTTTGTTTTGTTGATGTTTAGTCACAATCCATACTGAAAGCTCTGTTCATTGATCTTCATTAGTAAATGTTTCAACTTCTCTTTACTTTCAGCAAGCAGAGTTGTGTCATTTGCATAACGTAGGTTGTTAATGAGTCTTCCTCCGATCCAGATGCCCTGTTCTTCCTCATAAAGTCCAGCTTCTCAGATTATTTGCTCAGCATAGAAATTGAAGAGGTACGGTGAAAGTATGCAGATCTGATGCACTCCTTTCTCAACTTTAAACCAGTGTTTCCTTGTTCTATTTTAACAACTGCCTCCTGGTTCATGTACAGATTTCTCATGAGCACAATTAGGTGCTCTGGTATTCCCATTTTTTGAAGTGTTATCCATAATTTGTTATGATCCACACAGTCAAATGCCTTTGCATAGTCAATAAAACACAGACATCTTTCTGATATTCTCTGCTTTAGGTTACTATCCACCTTACATCAGCAATGATGTCCCTAATTCCCCTCCTTCTTCTGAATCTGGCTTGACTTTCCGGCAGTTTCCTGTCTATATACTGCTGCAATCACTTTTGAATGATCTTTAGTAAAATTTTGCTTGCATGTGATATTAATGATATCATTCAATAGTTTCCACATTCAGTTGTATCCCCTTTTTTGGGGTATAGGTACAAATATGGATCTCTTCCAGTCAATTGGCCAGGTAGCTGTTTTCCAAATCTGTTGGCATAAACATGTTAGCCCCTTCAGTACTGCATCTGTTTCTTGAAACATCTGTATTGGTATTCCACCAATTTCTTGAAGAAATTACTACAAAGTGGAATTCCAAAGAGCCAGAAATGGAACATTTTAATCTCTTACCAGAAAGCTCACTGAGAGTAAGATGGGAAGGTGAATGAGTCAGTGGTGGTTGCTGAGAGAGATTGCCAGAAGGAAAAAGTGGCACAGGCCAAGGTCTGAAGGCACAGAAGAGCATGGCATGTTTGACTGGCACATTAGGAGTTCAGGGAGATTACAGAACAGTTTATTAAAGGACTTATTAGGAATCAGTATGGGTTTACAAAGAACAGTTCAGATTATTGAATTTCTTTTTGTTTCCCTTCCCTTTCCTTCTCTTCCTTCTCTCCTCTCCTCTCCTCTCACTTCCTCTTCCTTCTTTCCTCCCTCGTCTTTCCTGCCCTGCCCTGCCCTTCCATTCTGTTCCCTCCCCTCCCTTCTTCTCCACTTACTGCCTGCCTGTCTTCCTTCTTTCCTTCCTTCCTTCCTTCCTTCCTTCCTTCCTTCCTTCCTTCCTTCCTTCTTTCTCTCCTTCCTTCCATGGCTACTACTCTAAATGGATGAAGACATGGAGCTCAACAAAACATTTCTCATTAAATCTCTGTTGACACTCTTCTAGACCATATGGTTGGTTAACTTTACAAAAGGCATTGATTAATAAATGGATGATTCTAGTAACTTGGGTTAAGGCTCTGTCCTTAGTCTTACATGTTGTTGTTGTTGTTGTTGTTGTTGTTAGGTGCCGTTGAGTCAGTATCCGACTCATAGCAACTCTCATAGGGTTTTCAATGACTGCCTGTTTCGGGATTGCCTTGGGAGTGGATTGCCAGGCCCTTCTCCCATTTTTGCGGTGCTGGGAATTGAACTCGGGGTCTCAGAGACTGCAGCACAGCACTCTACCCACTGAGCTAAATTCCAGCCCTTAGTCTTACATAGCTGAGCCTATTTATCCAAAATTTTAGTCAAGATTTGGAGACTTTGTTTAGGAGTAATATAAAATGCATCAAATGAATATAGATTCATAATATCTGCAGTTGGAATTATAGATTAAATATGACAAGATAAATTTTGAGAAAAATATTTTTATGATTATTAAATTAATAAATATTCATTATGAATAGCAGAGCCATATAAGTTTTATGCCAGGTTAAAGGTATATGTTAAAGATATATGTACATAAATGTGATCTAAAGATACAGTGAAATGTTAAAAAATTTTTGTAGTAAAAGACACATTGCCACTAATCCTCAAAACACTCGCCCTGGCATTGAGCACACTTATCCCATCATTCCTGCCACTTTCTGAAGCTGTCCTGGAAGTCCTCTTTTGTGAATGTCTTTAGTTGTTCTGTCGTGGCTGCCTTAATGTCCTGAATCAATTCAAAACATTTACCTTTCATGGTCATTTGGACTTTGGGGAAGAGCCAGAAGTTGCACATTGCCAGATCCAATGAATAAATTAGATGAGGGCACATTGTAATGTTTTTGAGGTAAACTGCTGGACCAGAAATGATGTGTGACATGGAGCATTGTCATGGTGGGGTGAAATTAAAGGCACTCACAAAAATGGACTTCTAGAACTCCATCAAAAAAGTTGCAAGAGTGAGGGGACAAGTATGTTTTAAGCTAGAGAGAGTATTTGAAGGGGGATTAATGACAATGTACTAATTTTAAAAATTTAAACATTCACAGTTTTTCTTGATCATACCTTGTACATATACTGTCAGTGCTAAAAAAGTGTGTATACCTATGAGTACCAAAAATAGTATGCACATTTTAAGAGATGTTACTTATGTATTTTTTTTTCATGGTACTTAGGGGTTGAACCCAGGGCCTCATTCATACTTTGTAAGTGCTTTACCACTTGGCTGCACCCCAGCCCATTTTAAATTTTTTATCTCTGTACTTTTTCCTTTAATTTTATGCTGTCCAATTTAAGATGTGGATCAGTTATGGCAAATAAGTCCCTTTTTCATGTACCAACTCTTATTGATTATTGGCACATCCTAGAAAGTTGTAGAGAAAAGAATTTAGGAGCCATGATCTGACTTGGAATGCCCTAATCAGTTAATGTCAGTCAGATTTGTTACACAGGAGGATGAAAGTGATTATGGGAAGCATTGTCATTACTAACTGGATTAACTGTAGGGAAGAATGACCAAAATCCAAAACTATGTCATGACTCTGGACATGTGCTCCCTTTTGTCAAAGAGCCTCTTAAAGTGAAGTGTTCAAAATAGAGCCTGTGATTTTCTTATTGGCTGAACGGTCTTTCATCCAATATATATGTTGAAGTCTGGATTTCCAGTACCTCAGAATGTAACTATACTTGGGATGAAATATTAAAGATATGAGTAAGATATGAATAAGTGAAGGCCAGAAGAGTGGGACCTCATCCAATCCAACTGATATCCTTCTAATGGGAAATTTGAACACACATAGAGACTCTGGGGATACACATACTCAGAGGAAAGGGCATGTGAAGACACAGCTAGATGGTGGCCATCTACAAGTCAAGGAGAGAAGCCCTAGGAGAAATCAAACCACTATACCTGGGATTTAGCTCAGTTGGTAGAGAGCTGCGTTGCAGTCTCTGAGGTCCCGAGTTCAATTCCCAGTCCCACAAAAATGGGAGAAGGGCCTGGCAATCCACTCCCAAGGCAATCCCGAAACAGTTAGCCATTGAAAACCCTATGAGGGTCCTTATGAGTCAGAAACCGACTCCATGGCACCTAACAACATACCTTGATCTTAGACTTGCAGCTTCCAAAAGTGTGAGAGAAAAATTTGTTTTTTAGGTCACTCAGTCTGTGTTATTTTGTTGAGGCAGCCTTGGCAAGCCCATATAATTTTTTTTTTTTTAAATAGCACCATGCAAATTTAATTACAAAATATTCTCATGACCAAATAAATAGATAATAGATTTTGAATTATACCATTATACTTGTACCACTCTTATATAACCTGTAGTTAAACAAAAGGGATGTCCCACAGAGTGTGCTCAAGGCCCCATCTGTCTGAAAGTGTAACTTTCTCTTGTGCTGCCAACCCACCCTCCACTGCTTTTATCTTCCGTCTGCTCAAAACTTGCAAATAAAGTCATATTTTTTTTGAAAAAAGAAAAGAAATACACAAACCTTTAATGTGTCATCAGTTTATATGTCCTTTACTATCCTGCTTTTGGCAGAAAAGCACGAAGGCACTTCTCAGATTAGCTGATTACTTTCTGAACAAGGCACAGTCAGGAGGTGAGATGTAGGCAAGCACGTGTACAAGTAGACAAGTGGTGGATATGAAAGGAAAAAAATGAGAGATAAAGACTGAAAAATGGCAGAATAGACATAAATTCTCACTTACTGAGAGATCAGATTTAGCTCTAAGCCCGGGGAGGGAAAGACAAATTTTAATTGTACCCTGAGACCAGTCTTAGGGAAGTCTCAGGTGAGGCCCAAGGGAGGCAAAGAAATCAAACTTTTTTTTCCTGACAATTAAGAATGGAATATTTGCTCATACTAATTGCTCAGGCATCTCCCATGGCATTTTCAACTGAGAATTAGTCCCAGAATTATGCTTTTAAAGCCCATATTGTTCTGAAGCTGTTGTTACACATTGGGCCAAATTAAGTATTCATTTCCTGATTGGTATCATTCTGTGAGGCTGATTGTGGGAGATGCTTCCCAAAGCCTTGCTTTGGGGTGTCCATGATATTCAAGGCTTACTGCTTTGTTCTCAGAGTCTGTAACAACTGAAAGCCTTCTCCTTGGAAGTGTGGCCTCTGTCTGTGGATAGTAAGGTGTTTGTGTTGATACTTTAGCAACAGATGTAAGTACCACATATATAATAAAGGTATTCAGAATTTCCTAGCATTTTAATTTGAAAACAAGTGCCTGCATTTTTACCTTTAATTCAATAATCCAGCAAGCAAAGAGGGCATAGTCTCTTTGACTTTGCAAATCCTTCTACAAGATATGGCATGCACTTGGGAGCACTGCAAGGTTGAGTAGACAAAGAAAACATTTTCAAAATTGCAGATGTTATTTCTAAATTGTTCATAAGTAACAGGAAACTGCAGAATGATATTTAACTACACTGTAGGTAGCAGGCAATTTGCATTTGTAATATCAGCATAATGAGTTTAAGATGTGCATTGATCCCATTTCATTTTATATGGAATGCAACAAAGCATGTTAATGGGTAACCTAAAAGCATATAAATCAGAGAAAAGTACGAAATGTCATAAAATTCAGAGCCATCGTAATGATTGTGCTTGTCTGAAACATCTTATCCAAGATATCTACAGTGTCTATGGCAATTAATAGCAATGGTAATTACAGTGAGTGGAGAAATTAAGATTTTTCATCTTCAAATTTCTATGAGATACAGTGGTAAATGACTTGTTTTAAAAAGTTGCCCTATACTAAAATTTTATATGATAATTCCTTAATTAAGAATAAGAAGTGCTTTCATAGTCGTTAGTCTTCTTGTTTCTGAAATAGGTGGCAGACTTTGGCCATGCTTGGCTTTTGTTTTTTGTTGTTATGTATTAATTGAATTTTTCATGTCCTCATAACTCACTTAAATATTCAAAGGTCATTTTATCCCAGAGAAGCATGTAGGAGTTTTCTCGTCCATCTCAATTTTGAGAGAAATATATCCAATTATTTCCAATTATTCTTATTTTATGTTTTTGTTTTTCTCTGTGGTTGCCAATTATTTTAGGAAGGGCAGAATAAGTACATAAGAATTGTAATGATGAATGCTATAACATAAGTATAACAAAGTCAATATAAGTTATTACACATTATATTTCTGTTGATAAATGCAATTGTAAGGGTCAATTCAATTACTGTTAGTCTCCAGGCTATAATTAAGTAGGGACCATTTATTTTTGTAACTTACTAGTTTGCTTTGTTGAGACTCTACCCATTATTTTCACCCACTCTTAACAAGAACAACAAAAAGATGTGAATGTAAAAATAAGAGCACTTCTAAAAGATACTTGATCTCACAAGTAATTAGAATAATGCAAATTAAAAATAATGATTTACTATTTCATGCACTATCCATGGCAAAATTTAAGAGTTTGATACTCTGGTAGGGATGAAGGAAATATAGTCTTGCTGGTAAGAGTGTCAATTGCTACAAATATTTCAAAAAACATTTTCTTAGAACCCAGTAGAACTAAAGATGCTCATTGATTCTATCAGATATTTTAAATCGTAAATATCTTGATATAAACTGTAGAAAAATCCTCCCAAATGTACAGGAGAAAGATCTTTTCTTTTTGTAATAAAAGGGCAACTAAAATCTACCTGACCATCTCTTAGAAAAGAAATAAGTATGTAGATTTAATTGATAAAGTGAAATGTTACATAGCAATGAAAATAAATCAGAGCTTCATGTATCAAAATACTTATATCAAAAAACCCATAGATT
>VMDO01030205.1:0-21613 GCA_007922755.1 Pedetes capensis | reverse complement strand
ATGTACATAATTACAGCAAGGCCAAAATTATTACAATAAAATCAATCATGGAAAAGTTTAAGACTACCAAGCTTAGTACTATAACAGAAACTAAAATTAAAGGGATAAAACAAGAAATAAAATATTTTTTAGAAGTTATAACTTTTAAAAGGCTTTAGGGATAATTTAAATAGAGACCACATAAATCCAAAGAATAAATATTAAAATAAATAAATAAGTAAAAGTTGGCAAATATTAAAAGGAATTTAAAAATTTGGAAGGTTAATAAAAATAAGATTAGTGGGTTAAGAGGCTAATACAGATGGATGTAGTTGTTTACACCTATAATCCCAGCACTGTGGAGATAGAGGCAGAAGGATAACAAGTGTGAGGTCATTCTGGGCTACACAACAAGACCTTGTCTAAAATAAAAAAAAGAAGAAGCTAATAGAAATAATAACCTAATGATTTCAGAAGAAAAAAGGTATACATGATAAAATATAATATTTAATCTAAACTGATGTGATAAAAATGAGAATATATATAATATGTAGTCCAAAAATGATATGATTTAAAAGCTAAAACAGGAAATCTAAATTATGACAGAAGATAGTCCAAAGGAAAAAAACAATGAAAACCTATTATCATTCAATATTCAATATTTAAAAGTATACCAGAACAACACCCAAATGCACAAGTAATATCACATTAAAATAAATTTAAAGCTCCAGTCACATATTTGTGTGTTATGCACACACACATATATGCAGTATGGTATACATATAAATTGTTGTTGTTGTTGTTGTTAGGTGCCGTCGAGTCGGTATCCGACTCATAGCGACCCTCATAGGGTTTTCAATGGCTGACTGTTTCGGGATTGCTTTGGGAGTGGACTGCCAGGCCCTTCTCCCATTTTTGTGGGAATTGAACTCAGGGCCTCAGAGACTGCAGCGCAGCGCTCTACCCACTGAGCTAAATCCCAGTCCACATATAAATAGTACGGTACATATACGTATGTACACACATAGACATATGTATGTGTGTATATATACATATATGTACATAAATAACACATCAAATAATTGAGAGTAGGTTGAAGCAAAACCAAAAAATTCCAGAACATTTTGTTTTGTGCTCCAGGCTGCAGTTTTGATTTAGAACAGCTGTTAAGGGGAAGGATAACCATAAATAACTACCCTACTTTACTGCATTATTTCTCTATCAAAATTATCAGCAAAGCAAGTAAGGACATTGGTTGTTCTGAAAGTAGATCAGGTATAGGTATTGTGTTTGTGGGTCGCCACTGTGCAGGCAAGGAAAATACGGGGAGGTTATATGAGGGTGAAAAGTATTCTTTGTACAGTTTTGATAACAAAATAAATATTAGGTGTGAGAGGGAGCAAAGGAGAAAGACAAGTACATATGAAAAATGATACCATGGTCTTTGGATGGTGTTTCATGGAATGTCTTTCTTAAAGTGCAAATCAATACTGGAACTTTCAAATTTATATTTTATATGCATGTTTTTATATGAGAATTCTGGATAGTAGTTCCTAAAATGTGATCCTGTTGTGAAAATTGTATATGCTGGAGTTGCAGTGGTATGTCATCCACCCATACAGATAAAATGTTAGTTAGAAAAGTGTCCCTGAAACATTACTGGAGAGGGGCCTGCTGGGTTAATCTACGAGTTGTCATCTTTGCTCTCTGATACCTAATGCAATATCTTTATTGTGATAAGAGTTCAGTAAAATTGCCATCAACTAGTAGTGGAAAAAAACTATTTTTCAACTCTAATACTCCTTATACAAACACAGTTTCAAAAGGAAATTACTGATGATTTTTGATTGTCAATAACCTTTCATATTTCTCACTTCTTGGGAGTAGTAGTTGTTGTTGTTGTTAGGTGCCATCGAGTCCGTATCCGACTCATAGCAACCCTTATAGGGTTTTCAATGGCTGACTGTTTCGGGATTGCCTTGGGGGTGGATTGCCAGGTCCTTCTCCCATTTTGGGAGTAGTAGTTGGTTTTAAATGATGGAAACATGATGGAAAGTCTAAAGAATTCATCATTGCATCACTGTTAAATTATGTGCAAACATTTCTGAATCATTATTTTTCCCTTTAAAAACCAACAATCTTTCAAGTATATTTTGGGCAATATTGAAATTAAAAAATAAGTGATAAAATGTGAACATAAGACAACTTTAGAAAAACATGTGTTCTATTCAAAGACACTGGAAAGAAAATTATATTTTTCAACTTATATTGTATTTTACTGTGGAAAAAAATAAAATATGGAAAGTTTAAAAATTTTATTTAAGATAATTTACCTTTTATTTAATTTGAGCTTCTTTGTTTAGCTGAATTAGTAACAGAAAGGATGTAAAGGTTTTAACTCATTTGAAAGATCTTGCTTTGAGAAGAGAGCTCTGGGGCATTCTGCTTGCACAGGACCACATAAGGAAGTCTTTACTTGCATTTGGCCATCTAGGTACTCAGAGGCCATTCTAGCCATGGTCCAAGGGGAGCCAGCTACTGCTTGAACTGTAGGTAGACATTGGCATCATCCTCATGGTACTGGTTTTGCAAACATGCAGAGTGCAAGTGTTATGGGGTCATAGAAGCTTCCACTCAGATTGCAAAAGAATGTCTGGGAAGCTAGCCAATGTGTGGCCGGTCAGGATCCCTGTCAGAAGCCCCTGAGAGGTCAAGACATGAAGCTATAATAGTGAAACCAATGGTGTAATAGAAAATCCCAGGAAGTTAGAGATGCTGAGAACATGAAGTGTCTGCCAAGGAAAGCTGTAGGTGGCAAGCAGAGCCACCCTAAGAGACAGGCCATATGGGATACAAAAGGGGAGGCCATAAGGATGGGGCTATCCAAGGCCATTGGAGCTAACATTATGATACCATATGCCCTAGATGCCAGACTTATATGGATAGGATTTAATGTTTGTCCTGCTGAGTTTTAATCTTGCTTTTGTCCCATTCTTCATTTCTATTCTGCTATTCCTCTCTTTCAGAATGGAAATGTTTATTCTGTGTCATTGTATGCTGGAAGTATGTAACTTGTTTTTGATTTTACAGAGGTTCACAACTAAGAGTTTGCTTTGCATATCGGGGGAGACTTTAGACTTGTACTCTTGAACAATATTGGAACTATTAAGACTATGGAGACTCTAATAGATTGAATGCATTTTTCATTTGAGATGGGCATATGCATTTGGGGAGCCATGGCTGGAATGTTATAGTTTAAGAAAAAGTGGCTGTCAAATTTTCAAGGGGTAGACTTGGGATGGTTGATCTTGGTTGTTAACTTGATTAAATTGAGAAATACTTAGGAAATTAATAACACTTATGTCTGCATGTGTCTATGAGGGTGCTTCCAGACACGATTAAATAAGGGGAGGAAGACTCTTCCCTGAATGTAGATGGCACCATTCCATGGTCTGAGGGCTGAGATGGAATAAAAGATGGAGAAGGAGAAAACTCACTAGTATAGGCATTCTCTTTTGCTACTTTCACTCCCTTTCTGCCATGATGGCCTAAAATCTCTCATTTTCTTATCTTCCGAGTCAACTGTATATATCTCTATCCATATTGTCAGACTGTGGAAAAATAAATTCTTCTTATTTTAAACCACATAACTTATGGCATTTTGATTATAATAGTCCTAGGAAGCTGACATACATCATTTTCCCAATTGTCTCAGGATATTCTTATAATGTGTTTTCTCTGCTTGAAAAGTCTTCACTTGGAAATTTTAAGTTAGTTAGCTCCATCTTTAAATTTCATTTTAGCCAAATGCTACTTTCTGTCCACACTGTTTTACCAGGTAGGATTCTATTGCATACTTCCACTGAGCCCTTCATTTCTTTTGTTATATAACATTTAATACAAATGTAAGCAAAATTATAATTAATTTTTTATCCCCTTCACTAGGAGATCCCCTCCATGAAGACAAGATATACTTTCATTGCTATCCTCTTTACAACTAAGATTATAAATAAATATATAGTGAGTGATTTAATTAACACATATGTTAACAAGGTTGAAATCAGGCTACTGACATTTCTAATTTAAAGGATTCACTCAGGAATAACAGATGTTGGATATTTTTCATTTTAAAGGGTCCTGGAAGGAAGATACATGTTTTTATTCATTAACACATCAGATTAGTAAATAAAAAACATAGTTCTTATTATAATGCTTTCTTTTGAGAGATTTAATTGATTCCATCAATGTCAGCCATTCACCAGAACCACAGTTCTATCTCAAAAGATATTTTGCACCTCTCCAGAGAGATTTAGCTTCTCTCTTTGATTGACAGAAATCTCATGGTCACTTTTCATTTACCAACCTGACTGCTTCTTGGACTTTTCCTCAAAATATTCCTTATACATTTAAAGAGAGAAAAAGAAGTTGTTCAAGTGACAGTGAGAAGCACAAGCGTTAAGATGTAAAGAAAATAATCACACAAAGTTCAAAGTGTTCCTCAGTTTTAGAAAAACGGCTTTGAGAGGGTTACTATCAAGCAGGAAGAGTAGAGAATGGCATAAACTGAAAGCAGTGTTATGACTGAGCTTAGCAATAGTTATGTGGAAAGGAGTTAGACAATCACAGAAATCTGTGTGAATCAGAATACCCACAAATAGAAAAAACTTGCACACGGGGGAAAAAGTCTAGGTTAATAAACAGAACTTCTGAAAAAAGTTGGCCATCCTTATTCGTTCAGTGGAGATCAATTATAGCAATTATATCTAAAGACAACCTTTCCCTTGTAGGATGAAGTATTGAGCTTCAAACTCAGATTCTTCTAAATGATCTCACAGAAGAGCAAATCCTTGGCAAAAAGGTTAAGAAGTTTTTGATTGTTTTTTGTTTTTCTCTATTACAAGACGGTTGAACTCAACGCCTCACACATGCTAGGAAAGTACTTTACCAGTGAGCTGCACTGCCAGCTCCTTTTTTGTATTGACACAGGGTCTGTCTGGCTAAGTTGCACAGGCTGCCTCTGGCCTAGAACTCAAAATCCTCCTGCCTCAGCCTCTAGAGTCACTGGGATTACATATGCACCACAGTGTCTGGTGGTTAAGAGTTTAAAGTAGCAATAGACAGAAATACAAAGTTTACTTTTAAAAAGTAAAAGCAACCTTATTTACAATTTCTGTTGTTGTTGTTGTCCACAGACATGGGGAAATTTTTCTTAAACATGAAGTGCTTTTATTTAATATTCAACACCAAAATCCCTAATGCTTTTGTTTTTATGTTCATTTGTTTGTTTGAGATAGAGTCTCACTATGTAGACCCAGGCTGTCATTGAACTCATGATCCTCCTGCCTCAGCTTTCCAAGCACTGTGATTACAGGTATACACTACCAGGCTTGGTTTATAATTACTTTTTAAAATATGTAAATGAACACATGCCTTTGAGATATCCATCAGCTGAAATAATCACACTTACCTTCCAGTGACAAATGGTGTCTTATATAAACTGATAAGAAATATCACATGTTGAACTCTTATGAGTTATGTGTTCTATACCTATGAATATCCATATTATTTATCATTTTTAGAGTTTATTTGTAGTTGACACATAATAACTATCCCTTATTTACACTTTTAACCAAGTTTTTCTAGTATTTTCAACAAGTCACCTTTCATTTACTCCTTTTCTTTCAGTAGATGGTTAGCAATATGTAACTCAAAGAAAATAGTCCTTCTAAGTCTTTTAATTTTCTTTTCTTTTCTTTTCTTTTTTTTTTTTTTTTTTTTTTTGGTACTGGGGGTTGAACCCAGGGCCTCACGCTTGCATGCTCTGCAAGTGCTGGACCATTGAGCTGCACCCTCAGCCCATTTTCTTACTTTTTGTGACAGGGTCTCGCTAAATTACATAGACTGCCTCTGGTCTCAAACTTGTGATCCTCCTGCCTCCGCCTCCTGAGCCACTGCGATTACAGGTTTGTGCCACCGCGCCTGGCTAGTCTCTTAATTTTCTAAATAATGGAGGATATATCTTCTTTGGATTGGAAATTGTACATTTTACTTTATGAGTACATTTTTTAGAATTTTGGGAGATAAGGATCATTGAATTTCTGAAATGAGCATTAAGGTGGTTGTTGTTGTTAGGTGCCGTCGAGTCGTGCGACGCTTACAGGGTTTTCAATGGCTGATTGTTTTGGGATTGCCTCGGGAGTGGATTGTCACATCCTTCTCCCATTTTTTGTGGTGCTGGGAATGAAACTCAGGACCTCAGAGACTGTAGAGCAGTGCTCTACCAACTGAGCTAAATCCCAGCCCGAGCATTAAGGAGATGAGCTAAATCATGAACTTTAGTTAATATGAATTTATGATAATTATGCTTATCAAATGTAATCCACTGTATCAATAAGATATTCTCTATAATTAAATATCAGGAACTCATAAGAAAAAAAGCTTTTTATTTTTTCTTATAAATTTTAATCACTTTGTCTCTGGCTGAAAATTGGCTGCTTTACTTCAATGATATTCCCTTGGTGATAGCAAAGGTGTAAGAGAACAAGTCCATTCATGCAATGCTCACTTGCCTTTGGTCATGTCACATTTACTCATATACATTGATTAAGCAATAGGGGTGTTGAGTGATGTGAAACCAGCCTAAAACCTGGCTACAGATTGCTCATTTATTCTGCTTTCACTGTTCATCTAAATGAGCTCTTTATCAGAGATAGGCAGTCTGAGCATGCAAAATAGGGGAATCTAATGTTAGTCAAAGTAATAATTATTAAAATAGTAGATGGGGAAGAATGATTTCTAATGTTCCTGAATACAGGGGTGTACTGAAAACTAAGGTTTGGCTTTACACAGAAAAGCAAATTAAAAGATCCTCCCTGCCCTAGGAAAACTACAGTCCTTATAACTCAAAGGTTGAGAGATTTATTTCTCTGTGGACCCAGGTTTCAGCAGATCAATTAATACAGCTTGTTCTTCTCTTCTGTTGCCATGTGCAGGAAGAAAAATGTGTTGATTATGCCATTTCAGAGGACTGTACACACAAAGTCAATTTTATGGGCTGGTCTAACATACAGTGCAGGACTCAGAAATTGGGAACCAGAAAATAATCAGTCTCTGTCCACTTGGCAGCATGGACTGTCATGAAGGCCAGTGGTTGGCAGACAGGATCTGGAGCCCAGAATGGCTCTTGCTTCACAGCTTCTGATCAAAGGAATAAAGTTCCCTCAACTCAGTAAAGTTGAAGAATCAAATTACTATATAGCACATACCCTAAAATTTACAAAGGGCTTACAGCAATGGAATCTTTCCCTTCTAGGCAAGGAAATGAGCAGCTAAAATATTTAGCTCTTACGATACTATAAAGGAAGGAAAATAACATTAATATCATCTAATCAACCATAATGGGTTCTCTTGCAGCAAAGGGCTAATTTTTTTTTGGCTTCTTCTCATTCAGAATGATTTTTTTTTCTGTGTGGAGCCACTGTTAGGTTAATGGCAAACATTTTGTGAAGGAAAGCAATAAATCAGCCCCAAATTATTATACTGGGGTCCTTCCTTTAATTTTATGATTTTTAGAATAGTAGGGAAAGATCATTCTTTAATACTGTCTTGTAGCCAAAGACTTGGTTGCTTAAAAATTCATAGTTTAATACAAAGAAAAGCCCTTTTCCACTGTGATATAATAATGGTGAAAAGCATATGATTGTGCCTTTGAGCTGAAAGTGCCTTGGAGACATTAAATCTAAGTGGACATTAGGGTGTGAGTCTATTCTAAAATATCCCTGAAAGAATTTATCTACTTTCTAATGTAGCACTTTCAGTGAAAAAAGACTATTTCCAAGCAAATTGAAGCAGAAAGCCCAAGAATATCCATCAAATCCCTGATCACTTCTTTCTTCAGATCTAAAATATAAACTATTTTAAAAAGACAGAAAAAATAGGAAATGATAGAAAATTAAAATCTTCGAACAAGAAACGAGATAATTTTCTATTAAAGTTTAATTTCACTGTGTATTTATATCTCTTCCTCCCAAGTGTCTCCCATGTGTTTCTCAGCCTGTTGTGTTGTGGGAGTTTGCATGTTGCATGATGCTGAAAGCTATGCTATCAGTATTTTAGAAAACAGCAAGGTCACCCATGGTGTAGAGGTTTCAGCTGAACTTCTAGACTAAGACAGACCAGGGAGAAAGACCAAGCAGACACTCCCAACACAATTAGCCATTGAAAACTCTATGAATAGCAGAGAATAACTGTCAAATATAATGCTGAAAAATGAGCTCCCCAGGCTGGAGGACATTCAAGAAACAACTGGGGAAGAATTGCCTCCTCAAAATAGAGTTGATCTTAATGACAGGAATGTAGTAAAGCCCCTGGGACCTCATTTTGCTGATGTGGCATGACTCAAAATGAGAAGAAACACAGTGACTGCAACAATGGACTCAAACATAAAAAGATTGTGTATATGGCACTGTGTTGGGTAGTGTTTTATCTGTTGTACATAGGGTCACTATGAATTGGATCCAGCATTAGAGCACCCAACAACAACAACCTCCAGAGTGTGATTTTGAAGAAAGGAGGAAAGATATGAGAAGTAAATAATGAGCTATATTCATAATGTTGATGAAAGAATTTTATTTTCTGGAATTTAGCCTGCAATAGCAGAACAAGCCCTGGCAAGAACCAGATTTTTTGGCTGGAGAGTCACTGGCATGATCAAAACCCTATGAATGGCAGAGAAGCACTGACAATAGTGTTTCCCCTGTTGTATGTAGGGTCGCTATGAGTTGGATACCGACTCAAGGGCACCTACCAACCAAACCAACAATATGGAAATATTACAATGAAACTCATTAAGTTGTACACCAAAACTTACTAATAAAAAAGATTACTGGGGAAAAAAAAAGAAACATTAAAATGTAGAATTGGAAAGGGAAGAGAAAGATTTAAAGACAATTAAAAACCAGGAGAGACCCATAGAGAAGCATAGTAATGGTGGCGTGGTGGTTGGTCAATATAGAGTTAGTATACAATTTTCCCCCTCCCTTTCTGATCATGGAACCTACATTATCAGTATTTTTTTTTTGTTTTTTGGCAATACTTGAGGGTTTCACTCAGAAGCTCACATATGCTTTTATAAGCACTAGACCACTAAGCCACACACCCAGCCCAATTTTACTTTTTATTTTGAAGTAGAATCTTCCTAAATTATACAGGCTGCCTCTGGTCTCAAACTCACAATCTTCTGCTTCAGCCTCCTGAGTTGCTGGGATTATAGGCTTACAGGAATAAGTCATCATGCGTGTCATAGTATCAGTCTTTACATTGCATTTAAGTTAAGGGATCAGAAAAAATTCTCGGGCTTTAGAGCTGGAGACATTTGCTACTTCCTTTTTAAACATAAGATATAAGAATGTTCCAGCAGGGACCCAGTTTTAATATATCATAAGCATATACAAAAATCACAGTTTCCCTGAGCTTTTCTCCATTAAAAAAGACATGTTTGCTATCCTCTTTTAGAGAAGTGAGTGCCTAGCAAATTGATTCTCCTATGTTATTGTTTTTCATAGGTGTTGTTGAGTCAGATCCAACACATAGTGACCCTAAGTACAGGAGAACAAAGCATTACCCAACACTGTGCCATCATATGATCTTTTTATATTTGAGTCCATTATTGTAGTCACTATATATCTTCTCATTTTGAATCATGCCACATCAGCAAAAGGAGGTCCCAGGGGGCTTTACTCCATTCCTGTCATTAAGATCAACTCTATTTTGAGGAGTCAACTCTTCCCCAGTTGATTCTTGAATGCCTTCCAGCCTGGGGGATCAATTTCCAGTACTATATTTAACAGCGCTTCTCTGCTATTCATAGGATTTTTCAATGGCTAATCATTTGGGGAATGGTCTGCTTGGTCTTTCTCCCTAGTCTGTCTTAGTCTCAAAGTTCAGCTGAAACCTGTCCACCATGGGTGGCCCTGCTAGTATCTGAAATTTCAGTGGCATAACTTTCAGCATCACAGCAATGCAATCCCCCATATCACGATAAGCTGACAGACACATGAAGATGATTCTCCTATAAGAACTATAAAATCTAGACAATGAATAAGGAGGAAAAATATCAGAAGGTTCTAGAGAGTAAATAATGACAGACAATTTGTAGATTGGGTTAAACCTTGGCACAAACGTCTAGCAGAGTGAATTTATTTCTCTCTTTTTCTTTGTCTCTATACTGACAGTGAATGCAATCTTGACATTCGTTGTGATGCAAAGCAGCTCAAATTCTGATAGAAGTTTTTACCATCTTTCTGAAACCAGAAAACAGAGACCTGGCACAACAATAGTCTGTGAAGATTGAGAGAGAAGCTCCAAAAAGCACATTCAGAGATAGCTAGCTATATACATAAAGTTCCCATACGTTCAGGCTGCTCCCTGAACCAATTTTGTTGGGAGCAAACTTATGAGCATTTACAACTAGGGCTTGTAAAATTGAACTGATATCTGAGTTGTTCTCCAGATTTGAGTCTTACCAAATTAACTACCTGATAAAAACAAAATAAAAATAATAATTAAAAAAAAACATTTTGGAGCCTATAACACCATCTAGAATCCAAACAATATTCACAGCATCCAGGATGTACTTAACGTAAAATGAGGCAGAAAAATGTGACTTAAAAGGGAAAAGACAATCAATAGGTACCAATCCCAAATCCTAAAATTATAAGTCAAACACTTTAAAAACATTTTACCAGTTGAATGAGGTAAATGCAGATGTGGCCATTATGAATGAAAAGATAGGTAATCTCAAGGAAGATATGTGAACTATAAAAAGTAACCAGATATTAAATTTCAACTAAAACATACAATTTATAAAACAAATTAATTGAAAAAAATGGGAATGCTAGAGGAAAAATGTAACGATGACAGAGCAATTGAAACCTTAAAACCTGAAGGTCAGAGAGGAAAAGAGATTGAACAAACAATCAGATCGTGAGAGGCCTGAGGGAAAACTTCAAAAAGCAAACCTAAGCCTGGCGCGGTGGTGCACACCTGTAATCCCAGCGGCTCAGGAGGCAGAGGCAGGAGGACTGCAAGCTTGAGACGAGAGGCAGTCTGCGTAATTTAGCAAGACCCTGTCTCAAAAAGTAGAAAATAAAAAGCTGGGCTGGAGGTGGAGCTCAGTGGTCCAGCACTTGCAGAGCATGCAAGTGCGAGGCCCTGGGTCCAATCCCCAGTAACACACACACACACACACACACACACACACACACACGCACACAAAGCAAACCAGAAAACTGCTTGAAATACCAGGAAGAGAAGAGACAGAGAGAATAGTGAGAACAAAACTCAAAAAATATTTTCTCAAGAATGTCTGAAAAATTCCCATTTTAATGAAAGATACATTTATAGATTAAGTTTAGTAAACTCAAATGCAATCAAATATAAGAGAGCCGTGACTAGGAACATCATAGGGAATCTGCTGAAAACCTTCAAAACAGAAAAATCCCATCCTAGTTACGTAGTGAACAATAAATTGAATGCCGGTAAACTTCTCATTAGAAACTACAAATTCAAGAAGACAGTGGAGCACCCTCATTAATGTGCTGAAATAAAAGGTATTGATAAAAATTATGTTTCCAGTTTTGGAAATATTCTTAAAAAATAAAGGCATTTTCTTTAAAAATTAATTAAGTGCAAGTGTTTTGATCCATTTCTGAGCTCTGCCTTTAGTTCCAATGATCTGTTGATACATACTTACACCAGTATCACATAAATGGTTGTAGCAGCTTCATACTCCTTAAAATCAAGTCTTTAAGTCCTCCAAATTTATTCTTCCCCACCTCTCAGGATCAGTAATGTTGTCATACCTATGCAATCTCACTCCATGTACTACAAAGTGGGAAGTTTCTCCAGTCAAAAATTTGTTCGGTTATAGGGTTTACCTTACATGCTTCTATCTTGTTGTTGGTTTTCTTCCTGTTGTTAATTTGCTTATCAATCCAATGTCTGAAACAGTTTTATTCTGCATCAGTTTTTCAATTTTGTGCTTATATACAGAAGAAGCTACTGTCAATTCCAAGGACACCATTATGACTATAATGAAGTTTACTTGCTCTCACATTACTAATAATCTAAATATAATTATTCGCCACATTGAGCATATTCACCATCATTTTATGATCAATAAAATTTTGGTGCTCACCTTTTTGTTTCTATTAGTAACAAAGTAATTACCTCCCCTAAATATTTCATACTTAATTTTCGTAGATTATTCTCAAATCTAATGGCAACAATTGTGCCAAGACCATATTTGAATCTTTTTGAACTTTCTTTACAATTATAAAATAGAAAATACTTCTTCACTTATAATTCATAGTTGATTATACTTTTAAGGAATAAAATAGTTTTTAAATAAGTTTTTACCTTATGATAATGTCACCACTTTGCATCAAGTATTACTAGGCTAATGATGAGAACATAGAGATGTGCATGTCAATGAAACTTTATAAGTGAAATTAAAATTATTTTATGTATAGCAAAAATAAATATTTTATGGTTCAGATAGAATTGATGGGAGAACTGAGTCAATTAGGCACAGCTGCAGTATATCTATGGAAAAACAAAGAACATTAGTCATCAGTCTTATATTTCAGTTCTTGATGGTTACTAAGTTTGATGAAAGAGAGTACTTTTTACTACATAAGAATATAAAAATATAACTATGAATTTTATAAATTTTGGTTGTTTGGTAGACTTTTCATCATGGTACAAAACCTGCAAACCAATTATGCATAGCTAATTATATTATGTACACCATATTATAAACTAAATTACCCCTGCCAACACCATGTGACTAAAGATGCTTTCTTTTGAAAAAATATTCTATTATTGTTATTACTGATGTTTCAAGAAACTGATTTATAACAACACAGGAAAATAAAATATGTTTTAAGATTTGTATTTTTAATTTTTGCTTAAAAAGATAAGTGTTCTCAGGCACAAGTTATTTTGTGTAACTTACCTTTTCTCTTACTAAAAGTAGATTAGCTGTCCAAAATTCTTGAATTATTAAATGCAATTTCAAATGAGGGAGGAAAAAACAATGATTTCCAGTCATTGTAGCTATTGACTATGAGTTATAATTTTACAGAAAATATAATTAATCACAACTCTATCTGGGTTTTCTAATGAATTTAAATCTGTTAACTAATTGGCTATTATTTCAACCACAGGGCATTTTAAAATAAAGATTATAGTTTACACATTTCTGTCAAAACTTGTCAAATGAGTCAATGAGAAGATATGTAAATTAGCTTTTGAAGTACACATGATATATATCTAATTTGACCTAACATATCCATAAGAGCAGAGAGAAATGGGCCCATGGGACAATTTGCAGTCAGAATTCCGATTGCTTCATCAGTGGTTCTCTCACTAAATTCAATATCCCCTTCACATTGGATTACAGAAGGTCCAAATCCACATCTGTAAACTTCTGATAAAAGAAGAAAGGGCTCTTTATTTTCTCAACTCTAACTTGAAAATTCCCAGGAAGGAGTGCAATTATGTAGCTTGACTTACTTGCTCCACTCCTGAATCAATTAACTAAAGCTAGAGGCTGGAGGTATTCTGAACATAATGATCTGCCTTGATGGTTTGTGACTCAACTAATTATCATGAATATACTGTAGAAGCAGATTCTTTAAGAACTGGTAGCTTCTATTCTAAACATTTTGAACTGAGATGTGTGATGATTGGAAGTGGAGTAATGCTTCTGTCACTTTTGTTTGGTGGAACCAATTAGTAACCAATCCTGAGAATAGCGTCACATCTTTTTTACTATCTAGGTCCAGTCTTTCTCTCTTAGCAGCAGGCCTGCCTATTGACTAGGATTTTGACTCATGGCATTTGTTTTGGCTTCTGCTTCTGAGATAAAAATAATGGACTGAGATGAGAAGCCCAGGCTAATCTTTTCTGGAATGTAGCTCCTGACACATGGCCACAACTCCATTATACAACTCGATTGAAATTCCTTTGTCAGGCAGGTGAGATGCACCATGAGTGATGAAAAGGTCTGGGAAGTCAGACATTCCTGGTTCCTTAGGTTCCTCTGAGCCTTCATCATCAATATCATCTCTTCCTTCCCTTCCTTCCTTCTTCCTTCCTTCCTTCCTTATCTTTTTTGTCTTATCATTTCTTTCTTTCTCCCCGTGATAAAATGCATAAAGTGATATCCAGAATTCAGTCCAAAATCAAAGTTAAGTATCAATTGCAGGAAGCATTTTTTTGTCCCATGCCAGGAATTTAAATCAGAAAGTCCAGAATTTCTCAGAGAATTTCTGTTTTGAATGAGACATTGAAGTTTTTCACATTTCCAAAGTGTGGATTAACCTGTTTAAAGTATGCTCTAAGAGTTTCCTGGACCAGCCTGTTGGTATGAGTTTACTTTTTCAGAGACAGAGTTTCACAAGGCAAAGTTTGGCTAATCTTCTCTAGTAGTGTTTTTGGCTGTTTTTGCTATTATATTTATATTCCACCCTCTGCATTTCTGATACATTCCATTCCTTATTTTTCTCTATTGAGAAAACTCTGAAAGTTGTCATTGTCTATTAAGAAGTACTTTAAAAACATTCTTCCTTAATTAACATGACCTTTTGAGCCACCGACTTCAATGGTTGGATCTAACAGATTTGAGACACAAAATCAGCCAAATGTATTTAAACCAGTTGGGTTGTATTTAATACCTGTCTCAGGCTGCATCACATGAGCAAACATGCCATTTAATTCTCACTGGACCAAAACAGACAGTCAGGTTAAAAATGGGTTCTTCAATTCCTACCCTAAAAGAACTTTTAGAAAAACCTTCCAACCTAACTAAAATATAGAAATGGATTTATTCTTAAGTAGTTTCTTACCCTAAGTTAATTTTCTGAAAAAACAAACTAATTATAATTATACTGCCTGTTTACAAGGAAAGTATATATCCTTAGTACCATGGTCTTGACACCTTGATCTTCACACAGCATTGATGAATATTGTAAGTAGAAAGGACAATCCAGAGATTATAGGAAAATATATTTCATATACTACCTTGATAACTCTTTTCTCTTAAATTTTTGAATAATTTTAAATGAATTTTATAGTTATATAACAACCCTAAATTTATGGTCATTACATGTGCATGTGCCTGCAGCGGTAGCCCTGTGGCATCTGATCCCGTCAGATCTCGGAAGCTAAGCAGGGTCAGGCCTGGTTAGTACCTGGATGGGAGACAGCCTGGGAACACCAGAAGCTGTAGGCTGGGGAGAAGGACCTGGTAACCCCCTCCCAAAAATCAACCTGCCATTGAAAACCCTATGAACAGCAGAGAAGCACTGACAATAGTGCTTCCCCTGTTGTACAGAGGGTCGCTGAGTCGGATACTGACTCGACGGCACCTAACAACAACAACAACAACATGTGCATGTAAATTTCAGCTTGAGTTTTCCCTTTAAGCCTTCCTGATTCCTCCTACCTCCTTTCTCAAAAAACCTACATAAGAAAAATGATGAAAATATTACTCCATTATTTAAAAAGTGCTACCTGTGTGTCTTCTGTAATATCTTCCCAATGGATTTGTGTCAAAATTTTGATTAAATTAACATGATCATTATTAGGATCATAAACTATACTTCATTACTAAGTCATGTGCCATATTATTGATAGAGGGTACTAGGCAGGAAGAAAGGGAATAAAATGGACCAGCCACCTGACCCTTGAATATCAGTGTGAGCAGCCTTTGAGACAAATGACTTCCTCTGGTGGTTAGTGCCTCCCTGACAGATAATATCCTTGCAAATAGCATGGTGGCTAGCAGAAAATACCCTTTCTCTAATAACCTGGTTTGTAACTTGTAGCACCTTTACACAAGGTCTAATCTGTAACCAGAACTCTGTTTACATATGAAGGCCACAGGTCATGTCCAGGATAAGGGAGGGGATTCTCATTTGAAGCAGGACCCTCCTGTGATAAACTGAAAAACCTGTTTTACAGCTGAGGCAGGCCAGCCTGGACCAAAGGAAGGCAGAAACCTGACACACTTGAAGACAAGAGCAAAAAGGGGAGGAATACCTGTCACCTTATGATGTCCCGATATATCAGGGAGGTTCTGAGGCATCAGCCAGATGCACTGTTCTGTAGTAAATTCTTATTTATTCATAGCAATTTTTACAAACATAAACTTTTTTGTGTGTCTGGCCCTTAAATGTGAACACATAATCCAAGATCATCAAACACTTAACATATAATGTTAAGAACCCCAAAAGACCCTCCCAGCATTGCAGAATCCACAGTGCCTAAAGATCATAGTGTATGCAACTTTTAGCAATATCTGCAGTGGCCAGACTACAATATCTAGAGATATTTGCAATGTCCAGTTACCTGTAGCTTAAAGTAATGTTCAGAGCAACACACAGAAGTCTGCTGATGTACGCAGCTGTGTGTAGTTCTGGACCTACATGCTTCCTGACCTCCAGCTCAGATGCATATATGTCGCTCTTCGTGGATCTTCACTGCTGGACCTGCCTGTTTTCTGATTTCAATGCCGACCTAACTCTCCAGCCTGTTCCTCATCTCCCTTCTCCCCATGCCAGCCTAGGTCCCCATCCTGCTCGCCCCAAGCCTGTCTACTCTGGCTCTCACTATTTATAAATTTATTCATAAACATGACCAAGGACAAAGATTTGCTACCTATTTCCTGGATTCCTCCCCAGGTGCCACTGTAACACTGGACACTAAGCAGTGCTCCTTGATGCTACCCTTAGGATTATTTTTCCTTTTCTGTGCTTCATTTTAGTTTCCCTGCTAGAAATAATTGGCTTATTTCCTTAATTTGTTTGTTTATTTATTTATTTATTATCTATTTATTTTGGTTTGATTATTTACTTGTTTATGTATTTTGCTTATCCCTAGGTCCCTTCCTTTAATCATACTTGCTCTTTCCAGATCCCTCTTTCTTGTTCTACTCCCTTATTTCAATGACATTTTCTTCTGAAAAAAAGGCTCTATGAGGCAAATATGTGGTTTTTTTGTTGTTGTTAAAAATGTGTTTACTCTCATACTAGACAAATAGCCTGGCTCCATATAGAATTCTAGGTTAAATATAACATCATATATATGAAGAAAAATCATTTTCTAGTTTTCAGTGTTTCTGATGAGATACCTGATACTGTTTTGGTACTTGACCCTTTGTAAGAACAATTGCTTTTTTTTTTTTTCTATGAACTTCACAGGACTTTTTTTACTGTGTGCACCATTCTGGGTTTTATATTGATATATCTTGTTTGCAGGTGTTTATTCATTTTGTTTGGTAATTAGTAACCCCTTATTTTCTGAAAATCTATGTTTCTATGTTGAAAATTTTTATGTGAATTACTTTTAGGTAACTTCCTAACCACAATTTCTGTGATTTTAATTATTTAGGTGCTAGAACTTCTGGTCAGACAGAACTCAACGGTACGTAATAACAACAACAGAACTTAGGGATTGGTTTATTACTGCCCTTATACTTCTCTTATTAACCATTTTTCAATTTAATTTATTTTATATATTTCCTCAAAATTATTTTCTATCTCTTTTGCTATTGTGTTAAGCGCGCTCTCCTTCCCACCTATCGAGTTTTTTTTTCTGAATTAGCTAAATTCTGATGTTTGTTATAGATGTATTTTATAAACCTCAGCACCTTATAAAGTTAAAAGTTTTTTTGATTTGTTTTCCACTCCTGTGTTGTTTTTTTGTTTCTTCCAAGTTTGCTGTTCTTATTACTTTATTATCTTATAAAAGACTTTCCTAACAGGTCAGGTGCGGTGGCGCACGCCTGTAATCCCAGCAGTTTGGGAGGCAGAGGCAGGAGGATCGCAAGTTCGAGAACAGAGGCAGTCTGCTTAACTTAGCGAGACCCTGTCTCAAAAAAAGTTAAAAATAAAAAAGAAAAAAGAAAAAGAAAAAGGGCTGGGAGCACAGCTCAGTGGTCCAGCACTTGTAAAGCATGCAGGTGCGAGGCCCTGGGTTCAACAACCAGTACCTAAAAAAAAAAAAAAAAAAAAAAAAAAAAGCTTTCCTTATGTGTTTGATGATCTTTGATCATCAAATATGATTTTGATCATATTTAAGAGCCAGACACTAAAAACATGTTTATGTTTGTAGAACTTACTATGACCAAATAAGAAGTTACTATAGACTAGGGTGCCTGCAGCCGTAGCCCCATGGCATCCGATCCCGTCAGATCTCAGAAGCTAAGCAGGGTCAGGCCTGGTTAGTAACTGGATGGGAGACTGCCTGGGAACACCAGAAGTTGTAGGGTTGGGAGAAGGACCTGCCAACCCCCTCCCAAAAATCAATCTGTCATTGAAAACCCTATGAACAGCAGAGAAGCACTGACAATAGTGTTTCCCCTGTTGTACAGAAGGTCGCTATGAGTCAGATACCGACTCGACGGCAACTAACAACAACAACAACGTAGACTAGGGTAGCTGGCTAAGGCCTCAGAATATCCCTGATATATAGTAGGTAACTCTTAATTTTTCTTTTCTCATTTGGGTCTGGTTAAATTTCCCAAGAAAACTTCTAGGTGTCTACCTGTAGGTGAAATGTATGGCAGCTTCTTACGATCTGATAAGTTGTTACCAACTTAAGAGTTTTCAGGTTTCCATATTTCCTTCATTCGTTCTTTTGAGTTGATGCTTTAAAAATACCTTACTTATCATTGTGGTGATATTTTGGAAAAGAGCAGAGATACAAATATGGGCTCCACAGGCTGTGCTGGATGGGCAAGGGCTGAAATCATGCTGCAGACGAAGGGAATGAGGCAAATTCCTCCCCTGGTAGATAACTTTTCAACTGATTCACAACAGATATGGGATGTTTGCTGGTCACAAAGTAGCTGGACCTTTCCTCCAGTGATATTCAGGACTATACAAGGAAGTTTAACACAGATTACATTTAAAGGAGAGACAAAGGATTTCTGAGAGGAAACTTACCTTAAGCTACATTGTTAGTAAGTGGCAGGTCTAACAGATTTCTGAACCTGTCCTGACAAGACAGCCTGGTGATATTTTTGCCATGCGAGAAAATGACTGGGTTCAGGATAAAGGCAGAATCATTTCGTCCTCCAATATAGTGAAACTGGGACAATCCTGATGGTTAGTATGGGGGAGGTTCTGAAGTCAAACACAATGATTTTCATTTGCATCGGTGGTGCCAAAGTACAATCTTATTACTGCACAGAGTGATAATAAACTCTAGTTCTTGCTTAAAGGAGCTATCATAGGAAAAATGTGCATAGAAGGAATCAAGAAGAGTGGTAGAAATACAATTTGGTGTCAAAACACCTCGAATTAGAGGTATAATTGTCATAATTTGTAACTATCTGATTTTGGACAATTTATGTATGTTTGCTAAATCTTAATTTTCTTCTTGAAGCAGAGAAGATTGTATTAGTACCTTCATCATAAACAATTTCTGCTGTGTAGAAAATTTATTTTTATTTATTTTTATTCTGCTCAATAAATTTTAGTTATTTTTTATTTTGCTATTATGATTTTTCAAGTACATTTGTTAAGACAAAGATATATTATTCTATTGAATCAAGAGCCCTTCCTGTGGAAGATTTTGTGAATATTGATTGATTGATTGATTGATTGATTTTTAAGATGGGGTCTTGCTATGTAGCCCAAGCTAGCCTGGAACCAGTGATTGTTCTGGCTCAGTCTCCTAAGTGTTAAGATTACAGGCATGCACCACCGTGCCCAGCTTTAGATATATTTTTAAAGCAAAACACAACTCAGCACATTGAATCTGTGTATAAAAGCCACTGTTATTTCCCTCTTTCATATAAAACTTACCATAATCTAGAAAAATTCAGGTGAATGAGATGAATAAGAATAGTCTTCTCCAGTCCTCCCCATGTGCCTGGCACCTAGATCTGGATTAAACATTCTTACAACTGAAGGCACCTGGGAATCTAGGAGCCTCTTGTGCTAACTATGAGAAAACTCCCTCTCTAGAGTGAGTCTGTAAATTGTTTTTTTCTAAGTAATGCCTTAGTAATCCTGAGAAAATTAATTTAAGAAAAAAACTGGGCTTTAAACAGGCTAACACTAAGCTTGTTAAAACAGTATGAGGGAGTCTATAAAAAAAGATTATAGCAAGGGTTGGATTCCTTTGGGAAGCAAAATCGAAAATTCTAGTAAAAACTTAGAGCTCTAAAGTAGCAAATGATTTTCTGTACAGATGTCTGAAATGTAGACAAATACTTGAATTTTAGAATGGAATCAGTCTAGTCTTTCTGGCTTATATCAAAGGCAGACTTTTTTTTTTTTTTTTTCTCTGTCAAGGGACAGATAATATTTTAGGCTTCATAGGCCAAAAAGCAAAATAAAAAATATAATATAAACATTCCTATAAGAAAAGAGCAAAGATGTTTCACAAAATTTTATTGACAGCATTCAAGACATTTTTAAAAAATTGAGTACAGTTTCTTCTCTTTTCTTTTTCTTTCTTTTTTTAAATACAAGTCAATCAGTAAAAGGAATGGAAATTTTCTTTGAGTGGGAGACAACATTTTGGTTAATTAGGTAGTTCAAAGCCAGGATTCCCTATCATCCATTTGATTGTACATACACTGAACAATGTCTCCTCCAAATTCACATGTTGACTCTTTTCCCCTAAAGTGACAGTCTCTGGAGAAAAGGTCTGTAAGGCTACAATAAATGGAATAGATATCTTCAGCACATAAACGCCTTGTGTGGTCCTAGTACATTTTAATAATTAATATATAAATTGTCAGAAATTCTGTATAAGGAAGACTCTTCCCAACCCCTAGAGGAATTGACCTAAAAGTATTTTAAGGAAATATGGCCCTATTCGCAGGAATGTGTGTGAGACGATGGTTAAATGGGATGTACAGCAGCTGAAATGTAGGCATCTATGAGTAATAAGATCTAAAAATCTCTTTGAGCAAGTAGACAAACTATAGGGAAGGGTCTGCAAGAGAGGGAATGAAGAACGAAAATCTCAGAGTCGAAAGAGGTCTCGTTAGGAAGGAAGGGTAAAGTACGTGAAAATGAGGCACACTCAAAAAGCTCTGTTCATTATTGTCCCCACAAGACCCAGTTCATTAGAAGCCTCATTGATAGAGCTCAACATGTTTGAGTTAGAGTTTGAAATGATCAGTTTAGACCTGTAATCCAAATTCTGAGAATCAATTGAAGATTCTATCTCTACCAATACCAGCAACTGGTTCTATGCAGGGTAATACTTACAGGCAGGAAGAGCAAGTATTAGTTCAAATATCATGAGGATCCAAGAGGAAGAAAAAGGAGTGGACATCACAGTTTATTAATGTTTTTATTCTTGGAAATCTTCATTCCATTTGAGCTAGTAACTCTGCATAGTTAATTATTTTAGTAGTTAAAAAATTATCTCAAGTAATAGCTCAATTTCAAATAATTAAACTAAAACTTCATCTTAGAATATTTTGATTTACTTTTTAGGTCTAACATCTTGATTATTCTACCTTATTTAGAAAGTTAAATGACATATTTAAGAAAAAATAACATGCTCAAACTCCCTAGATATATAAGCAATGCTGTGAATTACAATA